>PVKM010010701.1:0-34487 GCA_004027735.1 Carollia perspicillata | reverse complement strand
CAGTCGTTTTTAGGAAGCTGCTCGACCCCAAGTGGGTCCTGTGACAGTGGTGGCTCACAGTGGTGGCCTCCCCACAGAGAGAAATATCAAGAATCCAGGGCTAAGTGGTCCTCTCTGACACTGGGCAGGCGTCCTGGACATGCTTGCTGGGACAAGCACAGTGCAGGTAACTGGCTGGGCCAATTTTAGTCTTAGTCTGTCTCTTATGGTCAGTTGACTGAGGCAGGGACTACAATGACATTTTCTAATGTAATAGTTATTATAGTTAATAGTTCCAATTTAATAATTAATAATCCTGAGGACTTCAAATACAAGCTGTGCTATAAGTATAAAGTATACACCAGATTTCAAAGAGTTAGTATAAAAATGTTAAATACATGTATACTGGCTTAAGTAAAATATATCAACAATTAATATTATTCTTTATTTTACTTGATTTTACTTTTTGTGGCTTCAAGAAAATTTAAGTTATCCATGTGACTCATTATATTTCCTGGACAGCGCTGGACTAGAATGATGGATTTTAGAAAGATGCCTACTTTTACAAGTAAAGAGCAATATAAACTTGAGTTCTTTGGGAGGATCTCTTACCAGAACTCATGATTTTCTTGGCAACAGGGGTGAATGAAGCATTACTGAAACTGAATACTGGTGAAATTGCTACCTTTGAAAAAGTTTCATCTTACAGCCAGACTTTCAGTTGTGATACCAGCAAAGCCCGTGTTTCTCTACAGTCTTTCCCACTAGAACTAAATTAAAATGAGAAAACATTTATTAAGTACTTTCTATGCAACACTTCTATTTCTTGGTTTGGAGGGAATAAAAATATATAATACAGGGATTGAAAAAAGTAAGACTAACATTTGAAATTACTTTGAAAGAATTATTTATTTCTAGTTCAGGGACTCAATGGTTTATTTTTTTAGTTATCCATTTTCTAAACAGGCTTCTGGAATCTAATTTCTATACTTAATGATGTATGTTTATCTCTGATGCTATTTCCTTACCTTGCCTTGTGGGGAAACACAGGTTACTGCTGTGTGCAGTACTTAACAGAATGAATCAGCCATTCCAGCAGAGCAGACATGGTAAATGGTTTCCACAACCCAGTTCACCTTTCTGTCTGTTAAAATGTTAAATTCTACCATGAATTTGTATAGCTAAAATGGGAAAAGTGATGGAAGTTACTCATAAAATTAAAAATAGAACTACCACATGATCCAACAATCCCACTTCTGGGAATATATCCAAAGGAAATGAAATCACTCTGTGGAAGGAGACATACTGGTACCTCTCTGATGATTACAATATGATTTACAATAACCGAGAATTGGAACAACCTGTGTTTATCAACATATGACTAGATAAATAAAATGTTGTTTATATATGTCCTGCCATTTGTAACAACATGGATGGAACTTGAGGGCGTTAAGTGAAATAAGTCCTGTAGAGAAAGACAAACACTGTTGACGTTACATACAGGAATCTAAAAAAGACCAAACTCATAGAAAAATGAGTTTTGTAGTTGCCAGAGCCAGGGGTAAGGAGGCTGGGGAAATAAGGGAAAGTTGTCGAAGGGCGCAAACTCCCAACTATGTTAAGCAAGTACTGGATTATAACAGACAGCATGGTGACTATAGTTAGCAGTGCTGTATTGTGTATTGTCAAATTGCTAAGAGAATAGATCTTAAAAATCCTGATCACAGAAAAAAAATTTTGTAAGCATGAGATGATAAATATTCATTAAAATTTTATGGTACTTATTTCATAATTATGCATTATCAAATCATCTGTACACCTTCAATTTGTATAAAGATATGTGGCAATTATATCTCAATAAAAATTGAAAGAAAAAATTTACAAAGTAAACGTCTGGTTTCCTTTCCTATTACGAATGCAACTGTTAAGACATAATGCTCACATTTCAATGGGGTCTGAATGTAGTCACCAATCTATCATGCTTCTTTGAAACTGATATGAATTTGAGTGTGAACAAAGATGTTTGTATTCCTTCAAATAACACTCGCTTTTATAGAGCAAGTCAACACAGCATAACTGGTAGTATTAAGGCTGGTAGGTGATTTTTTAAATGAAATCTCCAAATTTAGAGAAATATAGTATAAAATGAAATTATTTTTTGTACAGAAACTGATTTTGAAATCTTTTTGTTCAAAGATTAATGCCAACTCTTAAGGTTTATTCTGTCAACAACTCTAAAATGTGTCTTATATATTGTTTATTGTAAAAAATGTTACACATATGTGTGTAACACTTCAGCCATCAAACTAAAAAGAAAACTGAAAACCGGGAATCTAAACAAATTTGACTTCCTTAACTAAGAATACTATTGGGGAATACTCATAGTAAATAGGGTAAAATTCTATTCAAAAATGTTTTTGGAACATTTTGATGATTTAAAGAAGCTGTAAAGTTAATGTATGGCATTTGTTCTTAACATTTTCTAACATCAGCAAACCAGTCAAGAATTAATAAAAATTTAGAATCAGTTGCATACTTCTTAAAAAGCTAGAAGGCTCTAACACTCAATAATAAGAATGCCAGCTTGATACAAAGTGAACACTGTGGCCTTGTAGTTTTCTCAGGGAGAATTCTACTATTTAAGGGACATAGAATACACTCTAAATTCTGGCCTGGTAGTTTTCTCTCCCTAATAGAATAAAAAGATAGCTCACTTTTTTCCAGTGATTTTTTTTGTTGTTGTTCAGTTACAGTGGTTCCCATTTACCCCTCATTACTCTCCCCTACCCTACCATACCCCATCTTCCACATTCAATCCTCCTGCACCATTGTCTTTGTCCATGGGTCCTTCATACATGTTCCTCGACTCTTCCCTTTCTTTCCCTCTTTATTCCCTCCCCCTCCCCCATCCCTTTTGATCTCTGTCAGTTCTTTAATTCCATGTTTCTGTTTCTGCTTTGCTCACATTTTTGTTTTGTTGATTGGGTTCCACGTATAGGTGACTTCATATGGTATTTGTCTTTCACTGCCTGGCTTACTTCACTTAGCATAATGCTCTCCATCCATGCTGTTGCAAAGGGTAGGAGTTCCTTCTTCCTTTCTGCTGCATAGTATTCCACTGTGTGAATGTACAGCAGTTTTTTGATCCACACATTTACTGATGGGCACTTAGGCTGCTTCTGCCACCTGGCTATTGTAAATCATGCTGCTATGAACATTGGGGTGCATAGGTTCTTTTGAATTGGTGTTTCGGGTTCTTAGAGTATAATCCCAGCAGTGGAATTGCCAGGTTGAAAGGCAGTTCCATTTTTAGTTTTTCGAGGAAATTCCATACTGTTTTCCACAGTGGCTGCATCAGTCTTCATTCCCACTTAACAGTGCACTAGGTTTCCCTTTTCTCCACAACCTCACCAGCACTTGTTGTTTGTCAATTTGTTTATGATGACCATTCTCACCAGTGTGAAGTGGTATCTCATTGTGGCTTGAATTTGCATCTCTCTGATGGCTAGTGATGCTGAGCATCCTTCCATATGTCTATGGGCCCTCTGTATGCCTTCCTTGGAGAAGAGTTGGTTCAGGTCCTTTGCCCATTTTTTATTTGGCCATCTGTCTTTCTGGTGTGGAGTTGCATGAGTTCTTTATATATTTTGGAGATCAAACCCTTGTCTGAGGTATCATTGGCAAAAGATAGCTGACTTAGACAAGTCATCTAGCTGTAGGCAGTTTTGTAGGAAGTAAATTTAGATAACCTCAAGTTGTACCAGGATCTCATTCTTTGTGTGCATATCACTTCACCTGCACAAAGGCAGAATAAATGTTAAGCCACATATTTCGGAAAAGGAAACTTAATTTTGTGTGTTGGTTGTTGGTCCTAGAAGGAAGAAAAATCACCCAGCTCAGGTAGCACTTTATGCTCAGGTGGGACAGATTTCCCCCTCTTCTGAGTCCTCACACCAAGCAGGGTCTCTTTTGGATGAGCCAGTGGGCAAAGAGGAGGGACTGCTACTCTAATTCTTTCTTACATGTTTTGTTTTACACTTTTCTACTTAGTAGCACAAATTGGGCCAAAGAAATGTTGCCCTGAATTGGATATGATTGGGGAATCCGTGGACTAAAATAAATACTATTTTACTCTATGAAGTTTGCCTTCCCTCTGTAATCTCTGGTGAAAGATGAGTTTGAGCGGGAATAAACTGGAATTCTGAAGTAAATATGGAGTTGAAGTCATAATCCACTTAGTTCCACATACTTATTTTCGAGAATGTGATTCTTGCTTAGATAAAAGAATGGCTGAACTATTAAATTTTTAAAGCACAATTGAGATATTTTTCAACCAATGTTTGTTATACTTACCAACATAAATTGACTTTATAGTAGGCTCTGCTTCAAATTTAGTTTTTCATTTGAATATCTTTATATGTGAGATTAATAGATGTGTGTAAATATTATTTATGTTCTGTGTCAAATAATTTGTCAATTACTTAGATATATTGCTACTGGACAGGGGCCTGGCCCTGAGTGGTCTGCCTAGGGCCAGCTATAGTGTGTGGGTTCTTGACTTCATGTAGGAAAGACTTCACAGCATGAGTCCGGGCGACTGTGAGGATGCATTTATTAAAGCTGGGGACAATGAAACAGGGAAAGGTTTAGCATAGAAGAAGCAACAGGAGAGCCTGTAACAGGGTGCAGCCAAGTAGGGGAGGCCAAATAGGGATTTGTAGTGGGGTCCAGAACTCATGGTGTTCAGGAAATATTAGAGAAAAATATATATATGATGTCCTCACCCCCACCAGTCTGAGCTTGGGGGTGAAACACAGGGAGCAGGGACATTGAGATCTGTTTTGTATAGCAACAGCTTTGCAGCTAACCTCTGGCATGGTCATTTAACATACCTGTATTTTTCGGACTATAAGACACACTTTTCCCAAAAAATTTGGGAGGAAATAGGGGTGCATCTGATAGTCCAAATGCAGCTTACCTGGCTCACTGTGGGGTAGGAGGCAGCGGCCTATGTTATTTATGTTATTAAATATTGTACCACATTTTTTGCTTCAAAAATTTTTCCTATTTTCCTCCTCTAAAACCTAGGTCCTATGGCCCCAAAAAATCAGTATCTATAACCTTTAACTGGTTTCACAGATTGTTAAATAGCTGTGGTCTTGCTTTGAGCCAGGGGGATGGGAGTGATTTCAACCCAGGATGCAACTGGGAAGCAACTCCCCCTGGTTACAGTGCCTTCGTGAGAGCTTGGAGATGATTCGCTCCACAGCATGGGAGCATGCCTGCCCGGATTTATTATGGCAGCCCAGTAAAGCTGGAAGAATACAGGAATGCTGACAGGTGTAACTGATTGTGGGAGGAGTCGGAAATGGGGCTGCAGAGAAAGATTGGCACAGGAATTTAAAACCCAGGTGCAGCAGCCATACCAGGTTGGGACCACTTGGCTTTGGGTTGCTCCTTTTTGCCACATGGCTTAGGAAGCAGGAGAGACTTTGTCTGGAAGAAAAGGGGTGAAAAGATTCTTGCTGGTGGGCCATGAGAAGGTGCCACATTGTTTTGGATTAACTGGAGATCACAGCGGCAACACAGCTGATGGTGCCAGGAGCCTGACTCACGGACTTCTACTTCTTTTCATGAGATATGGTACCCTAGACTGGGAAGAGGGAGAAGGAAGGACTGTGTGCATCTGTGGGTATTTTAAAGGAGTTTAGTATTTTAATGAAGACATTAAGTCATTACTCTAAGTCTGTATAAGTTTTGAATAAATAATTCCTTTCCCTTTCACCAATTTCTGGCATTGAGAGATATCTTTCCCCTAGTGGCATGCAAAGCGAACCTAGTACGGTGGGGGGGAACCCCCAGAGAAAAATTGGGGGTCCTTTTGGTAATAGTATATCGTTCACCCCCACCCTGGGTCTGTTCTGTAACAAGCCTAAGCTGGACTGCCTTAGCTCACTGGGAAGTCTGAGAAAAGAGGGGCCTTGGGGACACACTCAGGGGATCAGCCTGGGACAAGCTGCCAGCTGTCCATTGCCTTAGAGGTTAGGAGACACATGCCCGTGAAGAAAGAAGTGGTGGGGGGAGAAGAAGGAGAAGGAAATGGTGCAGGCTGCTCCGCAGAGGGAGAGCACACTTGCACTGGGTCCTCTGTTTTGAGGCTTTTATCTCTTGCAGGAAGGAATCTTGGGGGAAGTCTCAGGGGAGGTTTTCAGCAGAATATTCTTCATTTTTCCAGGTGTGTCCTTTTAGGGTTGTGGTCTTTGCTGATTGGTCAGTGGCAGGCAGGGAATCTTCAGACATTGACATTGGTTCTGGCATCTTCCACCTGGTTTTACTGCTTTTCTGATTCTGGACATGAAATACAACCAACCGAGGCCTAGATGTTACCTCCAGGGAGGCAAGGTTACCCTTGGAGGGAGATCCTCGTTTTCCCAGTTTTTCCCCCTGCCAGGCATCCGGGGCCATCCCTTCCAGCCCTGGTGACCGTCTGTACCTGGCTGTGGACTGCTCAGCCATTGTGCTCAGCTACCAGTCCCAGTTTCCCTATTCCACTTGCCCAGGAAGTTTCCTAGCTTCTCACTATCCTATCTCAATATGAGTAAATAAATTTTCTCTAGAAAAGTTTGTTTAAATGACAGGAAAAGAAGAACATTTAAATTAAAATTTTCTCAAAATGGGAAGAAATGTGAAGTCCTGTGTATGGAGGTCTTTGTTGTTCATTTTTGAAAATTGGACCTTCATATCTAATAAAAAAATAAAATGTAGGGTTAGAGAAGGGTCCTTTGTAGTGACATGTTTATTTCCACTGTGTTTTGTCTCAACTCAGGTGGTGTTTCTAATCAGAGCCTATCTTTACTAACCATCCACTTCCATGGTCATCACTTGGTGCCCTCACACCTCAGAGCCTGAAGTACATCCTGGCTTCTGCACTCCAGGCCCATCCTCTCCTGCTGACAAGTGTTCAGTTAACCTGCACTCTGGAGTGGGGTAGGATGGGGGGGAACAACATAAAAAACTTTGGCATCCTAAAATTAAGTAGATAATTCTCTTACAAGAACTGAGTTTTGGACCTGGCTGGTGTAGCTCAGTGGATTGAGCGCAGGCCTGCGAACCACAGAACTGTGGTTCGATTCCCAGCCAGAGCACATGCCTGGGTTACAGGCCAGATCCCAGTGGGGGAAGCACAAGAGGCAACCCTACATTGCTATTTCTCTCCCTCTCTCTTTCCCTTCCCCCTCTAAAGATAAGTAAATAAATAAAATTCTTTTAAAAAAAGAACTGAGTTTTGTTTTGCAGTGTTTTCAAAATTTGCCTAAAAATAAGGTTTGTAAATTTTCTCACCATCCAAATGCATCTCCTTTGGTTGTTTGAAGCTAAGAAAACTTGTCTATATTTCTTTGAGACCATAAACAACAGGAGGAGACTGTAAAATATGTGTATTTCAGGTTTCTACTGCTGCCTGCTCTGTAGCAGTGTATTGACTCATTCTGTTCATGAACTTAAATATGAGCAAGATTAGGGAGAGGAAGGGGATTCCAAGGTGCTATTTCTACATGGAAGTGGGATGTCATTGACTATACTACACATCAAACTCTGTGGAGGCAGGAGCACACCTGGTCCCGCCAGGGGCCGGGCAGGTGGGCTGCTTGCTGTGTTCTCCTTCACCTTTGTTGCCTTTGCAGTGGCTCACAGCGTGGTAGTGGGAGTGGGCACCACTGGAGATGAACCTCCCCTCATTCCGTGAGGACTCCACAGTGATTCTGACAGCAACCCTGGTACTTGCAGCTCCTGAATGAGGAAACAACACTTTAGCCATAAATGACATTTTTTGGGAAATGCAGTGTAGTCTTTTTAAAGCAAGTTCTTTGTAGCTGCTTCATTCCAAGGTTAGAGGGTGGTCAATTCTCTGGAACATGTAGAAGTATATAGCTTGTTGAGTATGCTATACTTCAGTCTGATCTTAAAAAGAAAAAGTAAACTACACCTAGTCACCAATTCTGCTTCCTGCCCACAGGAAAATCATGTGGAACTCCATTGGAACCCATCAATGGCATGGTACATGTAAACAGAGAAAGCCACTTGGGATCAACAGTTAATTATTCTTGTAATGAAGGGTGAGTTGGGAGCACTCTGTAATGTGAGTTCCAGAACAGCAATGTCAATCTCTGTCCCAGCCTTAGATAGACAACTGAGACTACTGCCCCTTGTACTTAAAAAGTAAGCCATGGGACTTCTGGATAGAGATGGTAATTTGAGCATAGGCATCTCACCAACAGAATCTAAAAAAGGAGGAAGAATCTGTATTTGTATTATAAGCCAGGGAAGGCACCATGCTCCTGCCAAAGAAGGTCATACATGTGTAACCTGGTAAGTTATCCACTGGATAAAAAGACCAGCCTGCCAAATCAGTAAAAGGAAAAATGCTTATCGAACCTTACAAAGATCTGTAATGGAGATCAGTGAGTATAATGGCTGAGTTGGAGGACCCTGCAGCAGTCGTTGGGAGAGAAAAAAATGTGTATCTTATGTAACAATAGCTCTGAGAAATAAATAGAAGCATTAAAGGGCACACAGAATGGGACACTAATGGAGTTCTTGCTCCTGACTTTTCCTTGGGACAGTAACTGAGTAGAAGCTATTGTCTCAAATTGGAGCAATTAAAGAAAATGTACTAATTTTCAGTTTCCATAATAAATTCAGAGGGAAAAAAGATATTTATATATCTTTCTGCAAAGCTAACCTTGGTGACTTACCCTGACCTATTCTACCCAAGGGGCTGTACTTATGATCCAGGAAGTTTAAACTAGGATAAATCAACATTCACCCCTGCTCACTTTTTCTGAGCCTGGAGATTTTAACACCTTCCCTTACAATCTCTTCTGCAATCCCTTCTCACCTCCCATAGCGAGTAAGTCTAGAGCTCTTTCCTCCATGAGCAAAATAAAACACCAGGACATACAAGGGAAGGAAGATACAACAGTTGAAATTAAAAGAGAGCAATCTCAGCAATCAGAAAATATTCCTCTACAAACAATAAAGGGAATAAACTTCAAAACAGGATGTTATAAATCTTATATTTGTTAGCACTAAGAGGCATTTGTAAGATTTAATGATCTGACAGCAGTAAAATTTATATATGAATAAATACACAGGAGTCTAAAAAGGCAACAATAATGAGAGTGGACTCTTTAAAAAGAGAGATTATGAGAAAGCAGGATTAAATTCTCCAGAAATAAGCACAAAACTGGAAATTACACACACTCACATGCACTCAGGCACATGTCTACATTTGAAAAAAAGCAAAAAGAGGTGAAACATTAGTTAGCATGTAATGGAAGATATTTTCCCAGATCTAAAGGAAAACACTGATTGTTCGAGTCTTAAAGGCTTACTGAAAAAGTGCTCTTGCTCTACATGAAGAAAATTTATGAAATCCAGATATTAAAAATACAGCAATTTACTCAGAGATAAAGTAAACGGAAAAAGAAGAAATCTATAGTGGCATTAAAGTCTCCTCCATACACTAAAGACCAGACATTAGTGTTTTGAGAGAAAATATTCTGCCATAACATTTCTGTGTTCCGCCAAGCTATCATTTATCTATAAGAAATAGAAGTATAGTTGCACCTGAGGGGGAAGCCAGACATAGACCAATTAGATACACTTTCTGAAAAAAGAATAATTTCTACAAACAGTAAATTTTTTAAAGAACTCAAAGAAATATTAAGAGGCACAAAACTAGTTAAGTAGCATCATCAACATTGTTCTTAGTATGGATCTGAAACTAAATACGATGACAGGACTAATTCTTAAAAGATGCATAGAATATGAAAAAATAATAAATTTCATATAAAATAATAGATTTTATCAGTACAGATAGGAAGTTGGGGATGAAGTAAAGAAAAAATTATGCTTGTGTTGCATAGGGGATAAGTAGATAACACAGGTTCTTGACACCATAAATGAAGAGGAAATACTATCCCATACTAGTATAAAATTGAAATATGTAACTTCAAAATTAGGACAATCGAAAGAGCAAAACCACTTGGTCCATGTAACAAAAGAGAAGTGAGAGAAGGAAGAGCAAAGATGCTTCCTATCTCTTGCTGGAAACAGCACTGCAAAGGAGGAATGGCATTCGTCTCTCACAGCGCTGAGTTCCAGCCCTCTCCAGGTTGCACACATCTCCTTGTGCCTTCCATGGTGGAGGGCCTAGGGAGGTCTTTGGGGTCTACCTTATAAGAGCACTAATCTCATTCACGAGTGCTCCATCCTCATGACCAGTATGCCTCACCCTCCAAGACTTCATCTACTAATACCATCACCTTTGGAGGTTGGGATTTCAATATGAATGGCTGCAGGGAGTAGGGGGAGGAATGGGACATAAAAATTCAGACTATTGAAGACACTATAATGAGAGTGAAAAGATAGCTCACAGAATGAAGAAAATATTTGCAAATCATATATCTGACAAGGTGCAAATACATGCAGAATATATAAAGACATTTGCAACTCAACAATAGAAAGACAAATAACCCAGTTTAAAAATGGGTAAAGGAATTAAATAGACATTTCTTCACAAAAGATATTCATAATTTTTGTGGGAAATGCAAATTGAATTTACTTCTCACCTCCTAGGGTGGCTTTAATAATTTTTTAAAAAGTATCTATGAGAATGTAACTTAGAGAAATTGGAACTCTTGTACACTGCTGGTGGAAATGTAAAATTGTGCAGCCACTATGGAAATGGCAAGATACCTACACTAGAAACTATTCTGCAGCACTCAAAAAGACTTAATTTGACCCTATATTCAGTCTCCTGGATGGATGTGATATTGATTCAAAAAGCAATTTGCAGAGAAGAACGTAGAGTTTGTTCTCAACTGGAAAAATGACAAATTTGGAGGAGGTATTCTATAAGCATTATGTGCTTAAATGCACTTGGAAAAAGTGGAGTTACATGAGATGGGGTGCAAGTGACAAAAAATAGTTGGTACTCTAAGTGATACATATATTCTAAAATTATGTTGTTAAATTACTGAAAACAAATAAACTCAAATAAGGATAGAGCCAAAGAGTGAATGTTAACCTGGACAAAAATAAACATACATTATTTTTGAGCAAATCATGGGTAAATTTTTCTGTCAAGAGACAGATAATAAAACATAGGGGTACATTTATCTCTACAAATAGTGTGTTTGTACTTGTAAATTCTACACAAAAATTATAATTTCTCAAATTTTGGGGGGAAATATCCAGAAGAGGGATTTTGGGGCCACACGGTAGCTCTATTCTTAGTGTTTCTGAGGAAACCCCACTCTTTTCCACATGGCTGCACCAATTTGCAGTCCCACCACCAGAGTACAAGGGCTCCCCTTCTCCACATCCTCTCCAACACTTGTTTCTTGTCTTATTAATAGATTTCAGGTGGCGAGCACACCATAGCATATACAAGAAGTCATAAAGTTGTACACCTTAAATTTATATAATGTTAGCCAATGTTATGTCAATAAGTTTCTTTAAAAAGAGAGAAAGACATGGTAAATACACAAGTGGGCAAAAGTAGGTTTACAGTTGCTCATATGGAAAAAGGCATGCAGGTTATGGTTATTACAGTGGTTTTATTAACTCAGAAGAATATGAGTTAATTCACAGTGCACTTAGGTATACTTGATACAGAGAGATCTGATCAGATCACTGGGGAGAAGTAGGGAGGGGCTGTAGGAGCTGTTTGCCAAGGCAATGGTAAACAGTCTAGGAATGGATTGGCTGAGAAGCTGAATGCCTCCAGAGCACATGGAATTATGGGCAAGAAGATTCGAGATAAAAGAAGGCTCTCATAAGGGTGGGTGTGGGCTCTCTCTGTCTCTCCAGCTCCCTCCTTTCTTGAGGGTGCCTGGATGATCCTGCTGCAGCTGCCTGCATTTCCCAATAGACGGTATTTTGGTTGGGAAGGAACTCCAAGCACAGCCTAGGGTAGGGCTGGTCTGGCAGAGGGTGGCAAGGCTATTTAATCTTCTTTGGGTATTCTAGAGGGTATGACCTCTAAGGCAGAAACCTGCCATTTTTCCAAAATTGTGCAGCTTTTGTATCTCATGTTTTAATTTGTAAACTAACTCTATGGCAGGGGGGTCAAACTCATTTTCACATCAGCCACAACCGGAGGCCACATTAGCCTGGAGGTTGCCTTCAAAAGGCCGGACATAATTTTAGGACTGTATAAACATAAACCCCTTAACAGTTAAGAGAGAGCTCAGCACTGCCGCAGGGTAGAAACAAAGTGCCAGGCTGGATAAAACAAGGCGGAGGGCCAGATTTGGCCTCGGAGCCTTGTGTTTGCCACCTGTGCCCTATAGATATAATGTAATTAACACTAACGGGGGGGGGGGGGAATGATGGGAGAACCTAGGTATTTAGCCTTAATTGGTAGGTTTAAGTGATTAAAGCTGTAACTAAACAGTTAAAGATTTTAGCCTTAATTGATAGGCACAAGTGACTAATGTATGTGGAAAACTGTTACTCCAAAATTGTGAAGCTTTTAAATAAAGACTCCTTTCCTTTATTACCAAACCTTTGCCCCTGGAATTTTGCCTAGAGGGTGGCAGCTGGGAGCAGGACCTCACTTGCTACTTGGTAACACAATCTCGTAAGTGTTCAAATTGCCGGCCTTCATTAATAACAATGTAAGAATAAACTGTGTTTCATGTACTCACACGTGTAAACCTACTTTTGCTCGCCCCTGTATTTTCAGCTTTGTGGGCCATACAATCTGTATTGTTACGACTCTGCAGTTGCAGGGTGGGAAGTAGCCCTAGACAACAGATAAATGAATGTCTCACTGTGTTCCAATAAAACTTCTTTACAAATACAAGCTGTAGGATTTATTGGGCCTAAGGACTTATGCCTAGTCAGAAGAAAAAATTTTTCAAAGTCAGAGAAATTATAAAAAGAAATAAAAAGATACATGGGTAAAATAATAACAGCTGGAAACTTCATATTGGGCAAATAAAGATAAAAAATAGAATGTTGAGGAATAAGTTGGCTTTAATAGGTGTGTTGAACTTTGAACTTTATACAAGATGTAAAATGTTGCCCTCGTTGGTGTGGCTCAGTAAATTGAGTGCCAGCCTGTGAACCAAAGGGTTGCTAGTTTGATTCCCACCCAGGACACATACCTGGGTTGTGGGTTAGGTCCCCAGTAGGGGTGCGTAAGAGGCTATCACATGTTAATGTTTCTTTCCCTCTCTTTCTCCTTCCCTTCCATCTCTCTCTAAAAATATATAGATAAATAAAAAATCTTTAAAAAAAGAAAATGTAAAATTTCTCTCTAGGAACCATTTGTAAAAATTCATGTCATATTACTTCACAGAGGGTAGCTCAATACATATGAACACAGGGGAAATCAAAATAGCTATAAACTCTCATTATAATATAATAACACTAGAATTAATAAGTAAAGAACAAATTAAAAATTCAAATGAAGGTTAAAATTTTTATTTAAAAGAAAATTTAATGTTGTAGAGATTTCAGTTATCTTTGAATTAGTACGCACATCTAATGCAATTCTAATCAGAGGTCCAATGGCATTTTTTTTTTCGCTTAACAAGATAATTATAAATGTCATGAGACTGACCAACAGCATTCCATAAAATAGTTGCAATAGGGGTGTTTGATACCAGAATATATTACAAAAGAAAGTGGTGTTAAAATTAATTTAAAAGAATAAAATATCAATAATTGACATAATGCAGGAATAGAAACACAGATCCAGAGAGCAAGATACAGACCCAAGAAATAGTACAATTTGGGGGAAGATTTTGGCAGTAATAACATTTCAAGACATGGAAAACTGGCATTATTTAATAATAAGGCAACTATCTGAAAAGGGAAGCTAGAGCCCTGACTCTTATTTACCAAAGCAAAGTCCATATGGATTAAAGATTAAATATTTAAAAACCATAAAGGAACTAGGTGAATATATACACAAACAGATTTCTGATTTAAGACCTCTATAGGCATATATTAAGGGAAAAATCTACTGTAGACAAGATTGACAAAACTGAATAACAAAACAAACTTTGTACATATAAAAATAATTTAAAGATAAACAACAAATGGGAAAAATGTAAAAACTGCTCTTATATATCAAAAAACTACACACCCAATTTGAAAAGTGGTAGAGTTACTATTGAATAATTTTTTAAAAATAAAAATAGATAAAACTTATGAAAAATTCAGCTTCACTTGTAATATGAGAAATACATATTTAAAAATAAAAATGGAATGCCATATTTGCCTATTAGATTGACAAATTGACAAAAGCTAGTAGTAACAGAGGCTTAGAAAACAAATGCTCTGCCATGACTTACTAGTAGATCATAGTAAAGGTTTTCTAGAAGGCATTTTGGCAACTTGTACCAAAAGACTTAAAACTACAAATAGCCCCGGCTGCTGTGGTTCAGTGGGTTGGGCGTTGTCCCGCAAACTGAAACATTGCTAGTTTGATCAAGGTCAGGGCCTGGGTTGTGGCCCAGGGCCCCTGTTGGAGGGTGTGAGAGGCAACCAATTGATGTTTCTCTTGCACATTGATGGTTTCTCTCCCTCTGTTTCTCCCTCCCTTCCCCTCTCTCTAATAAATAAATAAATAAATTCTTCAAAAAACAAAACTGTGCATAGCCTTTTGCCCAAATCTATGAAGGTTCTCTCTGGGTAGTCATTAAAATCTGAATCGTAAGGCTTTCTTTAATGTCTTTGAAGTTGGTGAAGTTTCTATCTCATTCCTTGTCATGTGTATTCAAATGCTCTTTCTAGTGTTTTCTTCTAGAAAGATGAGAAACAACTTTAATTTCCAACAGTAGGAAATAGGTAGATTACGGTTCATCCAAGTAAAACCAACAAACAGCCACTAAAAATAATGTGGGGAATAATATAGAGTAATGAGGAAGTTTTTCACAATCTAGTTCACAGTTATCAAAGAAGGTAAGGCTAAGTGAAATAAGTCAGAATAAATAAAGAACCATATGATTGCACTCATATGTGGAATATAAAATAAAGCAACAAATAAACAAGGCAAACAAACAAACAAAAGACACAGACAGCAATATGGTGGTTACCAGAGGAAAAGAAGGCGGGGGTATTGAAGTGTAGAGTGGGTCAAGTGCATGACGGCGGAGGAAGATTTTACTTTGGACATTGGCCACATAATGCAATATACAGATAATGTATTATAGAATCCTACACGTGAAACCTATATAGTTTTATTAACCAATATCACCCTAATAAATTTAATTTAAAAGATAAACCTGAATTTAAAATGAAAAAAGAAATTATAAAACAATTACATGAGTTTAATCATTAGTGAAATAAACGAGTCAGCAAAAGATAAATACTATGTTATCTCACTTATAAGTGGAATCCAATGAACAAAATAAACTAACAAATAAAATAGAACCAGAGGCACAGATACGTACACAGATACTGACAGAGCTAAAAAGGGAGGGTGGGGGTAGGTGGGGACCGGCTGAAAGAAGGTGAGGGGATTAGTCAGAGGACACATATGGATGACCCGTGGACATGGACAATGGTGCAGGGATTAACTGAGGCAATTGGGGGTGGGCTGGGTGGAGGGGGCAAAGGGGAAAAAACTGGGATAACTATAATAGCATAAGCAATAAAATATTTAAGTTTTAAAATATATAAAATAAATGAATAAACTAAAAATCAACAATAAATAAATAAACTGTAGGTGAAGTTTGAAGAGGTTAAAATTTTAATCATCCTCTTAGGAAAGAAACTGCATTTGTTTGAGAAACTACTTGGGGAAAAAGTGCAGACTAAAAATGAGTGGGACAATTCTGTTATAGGTAAGCATAAGACATTTATTACTCTAATGATGGGAGCTCAGGGAAAGAGGCACCAAAAACATGGCCAGAGATGCCCTTTAAAATGTGACCCACTCCAAATATTTAGTAAAGGTAATAAAGTCATAAAATAATTGGATGTGACTGGAGTTTTTACTGAAATCCCCAAAGGGCTTGGGCTTTGGGGATGAATATTGTAGGTAGAACCCTGGGCCATAGAGGCATAGAAACAGAGAGAAATACGAGGAAGTAAGCCTTAAGAAATCTGAGAACTCATGGCTGATAGACAGGGGTTGGTGAGGACAGTAGGGAATCCCAGGTTTTTCCCCTTTCACTTAACAGATGTGAAAGTGTGTTACAAATTAACCAGCTCTCTCTTCTAAAGGGAAGTGAGCCCAGTTGATGTCTGAGTTACATGTCTATTTTTAGATAAAAAGACTAAATGGATTCATAGAAAAATATTAACTGTATGCACTATAGAATTATGGATGGTGATATTTTTGGTCTTTGAGTAATTTATGACTTCTAAATATGTCTACAATAAATAAATATTAACTGTCTCAACCTATATAAAATTCAATGTAGATTTCTTAAATAAAAAGAGGCCTGCTGCAGAATCATATCTGTGAGCTACTTTTAGTAATTGACAGCCTATTGAGTGTCTTCATAGATTCCCTCTACTGCTATAGTTCAACATATATGAATAGCAAAAGATAGAAATGGCACCCTATCTCGGCCCCTAATTCTCTCAGCCCCGTTTTCACTTGATGGGCTCTCCAATGGCTTGGCATGCTTCTCCACCATGTGTATATTGATTGTAGGGAAAGGAATCTCATGAGTTTGGACCATGGTTTAGCTTCATGGTTACCCAAATATCTAATGCCCAGGGGAGCAAACAAATAGAATCCACTAAAACCACTTCATAGAGGTGGGTGATCAGGTCAGGAAAAGTTACAATGCAATCGCACCTGCAGCATATTAGTGTCTTATATTAACCTCAAAACATTCACTGTTTTTACAGCCAACCATAGTCTGGAACCTGTTTCACATTGTTATTCCAATGCTCTAGCTTAGTCATAGTCAGGAGGGTAAGAGCAGCATTTATAAGGTCAAAAGTCAAAGGACAGACACCATGATCCTGTGCTTTTAAGGTAACTTTAAAATGGGTGATAGGAGACAGGCAGAAGGAAACACATCTTCATATGTAGTGAAGGTGTTATCTTGGTTCTTGAATTGTTTGTTTGCACAAATTTTGAAGATTAAATATTTCTTGGCACACTTGAAAATATTTTACAACACAGGCTTAAAAAACAGTTAACAAGGACTTCCAGCCAAGATGGAAGTGTAGGTAGACATGCTGTGCCA
The DNA here is from genome assembly GCA_004027735.1 of Carollia perspicillata. Taxonomy (NCBI): domain Eukaryota; kingdom Metazoa; phylum Chordata; class Mammalia; order Chiroptera; family Phyllostomidae; genus Carollia; species Carollia perspicillata. Next base: position 17,283 of record PVKM010010701.1, on the reverse strand, counting down.
CCTCGCACAATCAAAAGAAGGACAACAAGAATTTAAAAACAAAAAACAACCAGAACTGACAGAAAAGCAAACTGTATGGAAGTCCAACAACCAAGAAGTTAAAGAAGACACATTCATCTAGACTGGTAGGAGAGGCAGAGACAGGCAGCCGGGCCGAGAGAACTTGTGCCAAGGCAGTGGCTAGAGGACCAGCACAGGCAAGGTGGCAGCTGGCAGACCCAGTGAGGTGGCAGATTGTGGAGCAGGGCGTGAGGGTTGCAGGTGCCCAGCAAGGCAGCAGCAAGAGTACCCGGGGATGTGGCAGATTGAGGACTGGGCAGTCCCATGTTTGTGTGAAGATAAACAGGGAGAAACAACTGAGAAGCAGGATGGACTGCACAACTCAGGGTTCCAGCATATGGGGAAATAAAGCCTCAAACCACTGATTAAAAACACCTGTGGGGGGTTGCGGCGGCAGGAGAAACTCCCAGCCTCACAGGAGAATTCATTGGAGAGACCCACAGGGTCCTAAAATGCACACAAACCCACCCACATGGGAATGAGCACCAGAGGGGCCCAATTTGCTTGTTGGAAGCGGAGGAAGTGACTTAAATCTGTCAGAGAGCGGAGCAAGCATCATTGTTTCCTCTTGTTCCCTCCTGGACCCTTTCCTCACACAGAGCATCACAACATAGTGACATGGGTTACTCTGCCCTGGTGAATACCTAAGGCTCCGCCCCTCACTACTAACAGGTGCATTAATACAAAAAAAAAACAAACAAACAAAAGAATAAATCTAAGCTCCAGAAAAAATACAACTAAGTGATGAAGAGATAGCCAATCTATCAGATGTGCAATTCAAAACACTTGTAATCAGGATGCTCACAGAATTGGTTGAATTTGGTCACAAATTAGATGAAAACTATGCTAAGTGAAATAAATGAAAATGTACAGGGAACCAATAGTGATGGGAAGGAAACTGGGACTCAAATCAACAGTGTCAACCAGAAGGAAGAAAGAAACATCCAACCAGAAAAGAATGAAAAAACAAAAATTCAAGAAAACGAGGAGAGGCTTAGGAAGCTCCAGGACATCTTTAAATGTTCCAACATCTGAATTATAGGGGCACCAGTACCAGAAGGAGAAGAGGAAGAGCAACAAGTGGAAAAGTTGTTTAAACAGATAATAAAGGAGGACTTCCCCAATCTGGCAAAGGAAATAGACTTCATGGAAGTCCAGGAAGCTCAGAGAGTCCCAAAGAAGTTGGACCCAAGGAAGAACACACCAAGGCACAGCATAATTACATTAGCCAAGATTAAAATGAAGGAGAGAATCCTAGAAGCAGCTAGAGATAAGGAGACAGTTACCTACAAAGGAGTTCCCATCAGACTGTCAGCTGATTTCTCAAAAGAGACCTTACAGACAAGAAGGGACTGGAAAGAAATATTCTAGGTCATGAAAGGCAAGGACCTACATCCAAGACTGCTTTAGCCAGCAAAGCTTTCATTTGGAATGGAAGGGAAGCTAAAGTGCTTCCCAGATAAGGTCAAGTTAAAGGAGTTCATCATCACCAAGCCCTTATTATATGAAATGTTAAAGGGACTTATCTAAGGAGAAGAAGATAAAAATATGACCAGTAAAATGACAGTGAACTCATAATCATTAACAACCACACCTAAAACAAAAACAAAAGCAAACAACTAGAACAGGAACAGAAATACAGAAATGGAAATCACATGGAGGGTTATCAACAGGGGAGTGGGAAGGGGAAAGAGAGGGAAAAGATACAGAGAATAAGTAGCATGGATGGGAAGTAGAAAATAGAAAGGGGGAGGGTTAAAATAGTATAGGAAATGGAGAAGCCAAAGAACTTATATGTACAACCCACGGACATGAATTAAAGGTGGGGAATGTGGGTTGGGGGGAGTGTGCAGGGCAGAGGGGAGTTAAGGGGGAAAATGGAATAACTGTAATAGCATAATCAATAAAATATATTTTTTAAAGAACAGTTAACAATAAGTAAAATTCAATCACTACCTAATATAAAAATGACTCACTATGTCTACAAAAATAGCAAATGTCTTTGTTATTACCCACATGGTTTCTACCATCCTTATGTCGCTCTTTTTGGATGAGTGATATATCAGTTAGGATTTGATTAAGCTATAGAAGACAGAGAAAAAAGAAACAAAACAACAGGAATTTAAACAAGATAGTAATTTCTGTCAGGTTAAGAACCATGGGCAGTCTAGGCCTCATATGGTGGCTCCACAATACACAGAAACCTGGGGTTTTTCCGTTTGAGACTCCGTTTGAGTCTCATCTCCTGGTCCAAACTCAAGACAGGAAAGAGGAAGAATGGAAGAATAGAAACACTTTCCAGACATTCCACTTACATGCTTCTAGCAAGAAAGTGGCTACATTGGCTATTAGGGAAGCTGAGACATGAAGCTTTTAAGGAAGGTGGTCATTGGTCAGTTAAAATAATGAGAAAGAGGATGTTGGATACTGGAGATACCAATAGTCTCTGCTACAAATGGTCACTGCCCTGATCACGTGTCCTAAGTAGTCATTAGGCTGTCCAATAACTACCTCGCTGTTACATGACATTGCACTAGACAACTTCCCTTTCATTTAATCTAGTTTAGCCCTGCTGCGCGTTAGAACACTTGACTAGCTTAGTGAGTAACCTTTGTGATGTTTCTTATAGTAACAGTATAGGGACACAGTAAATAAAAAGTAAATGATGATTAAATATTCCAAACTTTTGGCCTACTTTGAATGGTTTTATGACATAGTAGGTGAATACCCCTGCCTGTCACGATTAAAGTATAAAGATGATTAACTACTTCCTCTGAATTTTCAGGGTAAAGCCATCATTCTTTCCATTACTGAATCTTCAGTGTAAAGTCATCATTCTTTTCTTCAATCAACACATACTTTTGGAACACCCCATGTTTGAAAGTCTCTGAGCTAAGGCTAGAGAGGGTACATATTTCATTAACACCTCATCCTTGCCAATTATGAAACCTATCATTTCCTTGATGAAAGTACATATAGATAAAATAACTCTGTGAGGTCCCCCAGACATGTACAAAAGTGTCCCATGATGAATGGAGTTATTGGGTTGAGTTGTGGGGGACTAGGAATGAAGACGGGTTAAAGAGGTAAGAGTTTGAACATCTCCTTAGAAACAAAGACTAATGTGCACGTCAGTGGAGTTCCTTCTTTTAAGTATCCCATGGTTTAATCTATCCTGTGATTTGTAACATCCTCTTGCTATTACTTTCTCAAAATAATGGCAAGTCAGGTGAGCGTTGTTTCAGGAAATTTAAAATTATTCAACAGTGGAATTTGTGATAGTGTATGGATGAGTACTTTTAATCCAATCATATATCTTTACATCAGTAACATATTTGACATTGGGATTATAACAACCACAGTTATGTTTTCAGGTAGTATTATTAGTTGTTTATGTGGATCTAGTACTCACAGTGTTATGCACTGTCTGTGAAAGGTAACAAAAATATAGTAGTTTTCAAGGAATCTTTGAAATTTACAAAGTCTACCACCCAACAATGATAAGCAGATTTTGGAAAGACAACAGGATCTGGTAATAAGCTGGGCATTTCAGGGAGGCAAAGACTCCTCCCCTTGTCCTTGTTTTTTCTAGAACACGTGGTCAGTGTGCTTCTATGAGCCTCTGACAATTACAAATGCAGTAGTGAGAAAACGATGGCAGGTCTCTGTAGATGCTCTCTGTTTTTCTCGCTCTGATGGAGAACTGTTTGTCCCCATGACTCACTAATGAGAATAAATAGGGTTACAGGGTTGTGTGTGAGATGGGTCTAGGGCACAAGGAGGAGTCCAGCTCTGTGTTCAGTGACTTCTATAGGTGACATTGGGCTATGATATCTGTAGGACTATTAAATTACCAGCTCTGATTGCTTTGCCCATCCCCAGATACCATGATTCTATACAAAAATTCATCTACTGAGTTCCTGCAGCTACTGAATCCTGGGCTCTAATGAACAGAGACTTAGGTTGGGTCCCAACCTAAGACCCAAACAGTATTCAGACTGAGGTTATAAAGCTGAGTATCAGTGATGAGATGAAGGAAGAGATGGGAGTTGCTTACCTAATTGCTAGCTCTTTTTCTTCTCTAAGCCCTAGAAGTTAGACAGTGTGCCCCACTGGTAGAGATATTACAGGCTGCCAGTTCAGAAGAATACAGGCTTTGCATTGGGTATTAAAATTTTTTTATATAAATATCTTATAAAAACCATTTACTTTGTAAACGTGCAAAAACGTTGCAAGGATTAAGGACTAAAGAAAGGAACATTTTGGCTGGAAGGAGAACATTGACAGCTTTTGTATTAGTTGATTTAATGAGAAGATGATGCAGGTTGACATCAATGAGATCAATGTTATAAGCTTGATGAGCAAATTCTATACCTCTGAAAAACAATTTATCACCGCGGTGAACAGTTTTCTATAGTAAACAGTCTAAACAAATGTATTCTCCTACATTAAGCTTCACAGAAATTGAAGTTTTGATATTTCACAGAGGATGACAACATAAACTTTTTTTAAGCAGAATATCACAGCATAATTTCTTTTTTTTACATTTTTTTAATTTTAATTGTTATTGAAGTACAGTTTTCTGTCTTTTACTCCCATCCCAGTCCACCCCCCAGTGCTCCCCACCTCCCTCCCATTTCAACCCCCCTTAGTTTTTGTCCATGTGTCCTTTATACTTGTTGCTATAATCCCCTCCCTTTTCCCCTGAAATTCCCTCCCCTCTCCCCTCTGGATACTGTCATCCCATTTTCTATTTCAATGTCTTTGGTTATATTTTGCTTGCTTGTTTGTTTTGTTGCTTAGGTTCCTGTTAGAGGTGAGATCACATGGTATTTGTCTTTTACTGCCTGGCTTATTTCACTAAGCATAATGCTTTCCAGTTCCATCCATGCTGTTGCATAGGGTAGGAGCTCCTTCTTTCTTTCTGCCACATAGAAACTCTCACTGTTTGCAGATGATATGATAGTGTACATGGAAAATCCTATAGACTCTACCCCAAAACAGCATAACTTCTTATAAACAGTCTAGTCAGGAGCTTGATTTCATGAGAAGATAATTAGTAGAGATTTAAATTGAAGTTAAAACTTTATCCTTCCTAAATAATGTTCTCTAGATGTGTGGCTTGACATGTCAATATATTTTGCCTTTCTTCATCACAAAAATAAAATGGACACAGCCTGATGATTTACATTAGCAAATGCCCTGAGTCAATAACCTTGCCCCTTGAGTTTCTCATTTAGTACCACTGGAATCAGAGGGCTTTTTTTTTCTTTAAGTTTCAGGATTTTAAAAAACTAAGGCTGGATTAAAGTAGTTGGGGCTTCTAATTTTTTTTTTCTGAAGCAGTCTCCATTTAAAGCGACCCAGAGCCAATGACTCCTTCTTTGAAATCATCTAGATGACCTTCTGTCTCTTCCCTTCCACTGACGTCATTCCCCACCTCTGTGGCCTCGTCCCTGTTAATGAACTGGAATGTCCAATTCCCAAGTCTGACTGTTGATTTATTTCACCCACGTAATTTAATATCATTTTCTCATGTTAGTCATCCTCAGACATAAAAAAGATTCAATAACTGTTTCAGGAAAATTATGTGTTTACACATAATTATCTTGCCTAATCTAAACTGCCTCAGCTCATAGCCATTTCTTTAGGTATTTCATCTCTTAAAACCTGTTGCCTGTTTTTCCCGTGTTCTTTAAGTGCAAAGTCTGTGGTGCCACCATTCTGTCTCTGACCACTGGCAACCCAGGATGTGGCAGGGGAAAAGATCACATTCCTCATCACCCTCAAAGGTCAATGGGCAAAGTCCCCAAACATCTAAATAACTCCCAATAAAACCTATTAAATATGTGTAATACAAGAAGATTTCAAAATGTTTCTAAGCTCTTATTTTGAACCTGTTTCACTTTAACAAAGTGTCATTTAATTTTCATATTAGAAAAAATGCATAACTATGATTAGGAAAGGCAATATTAAACTTAAACAATGAGACAGTGGAAGTCCTTCTTTTAGAAGCAATCCGGCTGATTAATCATTCAGTCATAGGTTCCTGTGTGGGGAAGGCTATTAATCTAAGGGGGTGTGGCTACACTGGGAGGACAACTTATTTTTATCTGGAGTTCCAGTTTTCCTCAGAGGAAGGGAAGGGAGTAAAGGTCCTTACAGTGGAGAAGAGGGAAGTCATGTGAAAGACACAGAATAGAACAGTGCAGAGAGCCTTAGTAGATGTCTAGGGGAAAGAGCAGTTTATCTCAGAGCCAAAACAACAACAGCAACAACAATAACAACTGGCTGAGATGGAATAGTGTAGAACAAGATGGCCTGCTTTGCTCTGTGGAAGACACAGAATCAAACCAGGTCTAAAGGGAAGGGTGCAGACTGAAGTCTACCTCTGACATAGGAGACAATCCAGAAACTTCCCATGTTTTGTAACCAAAAGCAGGTCCAGCTGCCTGCCTCTACAAAAGCCAATACTCAAGAGGCAGGTGCTGATGTAAAGGAAAGTGGTTTGTTTTCAGGTGCTGGCTACCTGGAAGATAGGGCACTCACATCTCAAAGCCCATCTCCCAGGAAGATGGGGGACTCATGTCTCAAAGTCCATCTTCTTCTCTCAGTGGAGGCAGAGGTTTTTGAAAGGAGGCAGAGGGGAACAGAACAAAGAGATCAAGGAAGGGGGTTGAAAAATTCTCTACTTGCAGATGATCACAGTCCATTCTGATAACGCAAGTGATGGTCCAGTGTGCATCACCCTGGTTTAGTCATCCTGGTTTCACATTTTCTTGGCTCCATGAATGAAGGTCAACAAATCTTGCAGAGCTGGGATGCCTAAAAGTTGTAGTCTATATCTTTTGAAGTTAGTTATTAGAATTCTTATACAAATGTGCCGTTTATCTACAACTACATATTAGTCAGAGTCAGCATGTACAGAAACAATGTCAACAGAATCACGGGGTGAGTTAGAATTTCCTACTGTTTAGCACACTCATTTCATGTAGTAAAGATTTGTTGAGCACCTCTTGGGGCAGAAAAGTTCTAAGACTTGTTACGTATCTATCAGTGAAGATAGGCTAAAACCTAAAACCCTGCCTTTTACATACTTTGCACCCTAGTGGAGGAAAAGAGACTATAAACAACACACTTAATTATTTACATTAAAAGGCATAAAAGTGATGAACAAACAGAGAGAGTAAGAGAGATCCAGAATGTGGTTGTAACTTCCAGTCAAGATGGTGGCATAGGTAAACATGGCTTCCCTCCTCACACAACCACACCTGAATTACAACTAGCATAAAGAACAACCATCATACAGAACCATCAGACATCAAGCTGAATGGACGTCCTACCACTACAGAATTAAAGAAGAAACCAACTATGTAATTAGAGAAGAGACAATATCAAGACTGGTGGAAGGGGGTGGAGACATGGAATGGGCTGGTCCCACACCCATGTGTGGTGGATAAAAATTGGGATGGATATCTCAGGAGTGAGGGGTCCCAGCCTCACACTAGGCTCCATGGTTCCAGTCCATGGTTCCAGTGCCAAGAAGAGAAGTTTCCATAACTTCTGGTGATAAAGCCCAACAGGGATTGAGGCTATGGAACACAGAAAATGCTGAACTCCCTGGCAGTCCCTCTTAAAGGGCCTGTACTCAGACTTACTTATATTCACTCCCTCTGAGCCCCAGCACAGGAGCAGCAGATTGAAAGGCATCAGAGATGTCTGGGAAAGAACTGAATGATCCAGCATCAGAGCAAGAGCTGGGGACAGCATTCTCCAAGACACAAGTGCTGGCAGGAGCCATTTTCTTTTTCTGAGTCCTCCCTTGACAAAGCCACAGAGCTGGCAGGTGGATATCATCTCTGAGACTCTATAAAACTGGATCAAACTCTTTGTCCTATCCTAGTAATTCCCTGATGCTCCTCATCACCCAACTTTTGGGCCCACCCAAGTTGTTTCCAGTGGCTTTTCCATACAAATGGCTTGTCTTGACCCATGCTTCATATTTTCCTAAATTCTCTCAAACAAGCAGCATCTAGTTTCAGCAAGCCCTGTACCACTTTCTAAGTTGTCCCAGGCCGGTCATTAGTAGCTGCCAGCCTCAGTTCACAGCTTGACCTCACCTGGGCACCTACAAGCCCAGCACAAGCAGCAGCAATCCTGAGATCAAACTTATACTCTGTAACCTCAGACAGAACGGTCAGCTCTTGGATGTACCAACAGCAATCAAGTCTCAACTACAACAGGAGAGTGTACACAGCACATACAGTGGGCACACCTTGAGTACCCAGCTTGGGTATTAGGAGAGGCTGTGCCACTGCACTCTACAAGACACCTACTACATTAGGCCACTCTATGAAGCCTTGGAGACATAGCAGCTCTACCTAACATATAACAGGGAGGCTAACAAAACGAGGAGACAAAGAAACAAAGCCCAAATGAAAGAATAAAACAAAACTCCAGAAAAAGAACCAAAAAAATGAAGCCAAGCAAGCTACTAGATGTAGACTTCAAAACACTGGTTATAAGTATGCTCAAGAAACTTAGTGAGGACCTCAAGTGCATAAAAAAAAAATCCAGTCAGGAATGAAGGATACACTGGTTAAACTAAAGAACAATTTACAGGGAATCAAGACTATAGTGGATGAAGCTGACAATCAAATCAGCAATTTGGAATATAAGGAAACAGAAAAACAACCCATCAGAGCAGCAAAAAAGAAAAAAGAATCCAAAACAATGAGGACAATGTAAGGAGCCTGTGGGACAACTTCAGGTATACTAACATTTACATCATGGGGATACCAGAAAGAGAAGAGAGAGAAAGCAAAAAACTGGAAATCTATTTGAAAAAATGATGACAGAAAATTTTCCTAACTTGGGGAGGTTCAGGAAGTACAGAGTTCCAAACAAGATGAACCCAAAGAGGCCCACAATTTATTTATGAGAGACACATCATAAATAAAATACCAAAGGTTAAAGACAAAGAGAGAGTCTTAAAAGCAGCAAGAGAAAAGCAGTTAGGTACCTAAAAGGGAGCTCCCAAAAGACTGTCAGCTATTTTTTTAAAAGAAACTTTGCAGGCTAGAATATATTGGCAAGAAATATTCAAAGTGATGAAAAGCGAGGACCTACAACCAACATTATTCTACCCAGCAAATCTATCATTTAAAATTGAAGGACAAAAAAAGACTTTCCCAGACGAGAAAAAGCTAAAGGAATTCATCCCCACCAGACTGGGATTATATAAAATGTTGAAGGGTATTCTTTAGGAATAAGATCAAAGTATAAATAATAAAATGGCAATAAACATATATCTATCAACAGTTAATTCTAAAAAACAAAATAAACAAACAAGCAGAACAGAAACAGGATCATAGATACAGAGAGCATTTTGATAGTTGCCGGATGGAAAGGGTGTTGGGTGGATAGGCAAAACAAAGTGAAGGGATTAAGAACAGAAGCATAAAATGGATTAAAAATAGCCTTTTCAACAAATGATGTTGGGAGACCTGGACAGCTAGCTACATGCAAAAAAATGAAACTCAACCACCAATTTACACCATATACAAAAATAAACTCAAGATGGATAAAAGACTTAAATGTAAGTCATGACACCATCAAAATCTTAGAGAAGAGAAGATAGGCAGGGAAATCTCAGGCATTCTATTCAGCAATATTTTCACCTGTATGTCCCCTAGAGCAAGGGACATAAAGGAAAGAATAAACAGATGGGACTTCATCAAAATAAAAAGCTTCTGCATGGCTAAAGAAAACATCAGCAGAATGAAAAGGGAACCAACCATATGGGAAAATATATTTGCAAATGATACCTTGGACAAGGGTTTGATCTCCAAAATATATAGAGAACTCATGTAAATCCACTCCAGGAAGACAAACAACCCAGTTAAAAAAATGGGCAAAGGATCTGAAAAGACAATTCTCCAAGGAGGACATACAGAGAGCCCAGAGACATATGAAAGGATGCTCAGTATCACTAGCCATCAGAAAGACAGTAACCAGAGCAGAGGTGGGAGAGGATAATGGGGGGGGGGGAGAGGAAAGAGTTGTCAAGGAACATACATAAAGGACACACGGACAAAGCCAAGTGGGTTAGGATCAAGGGTGGGAGGTAGGATGGCTGGGGTTGGGGGGAATGATGGGGGCGGTAAATGGAGACAACTGCACTTGAACAACAATAAAAAGAAGTACAAATTGGTAGTTACAGAATAGTCATGAGGATGTAAAGTATAGCACAGGTAATAGAGTAGCCAAAGAACTTATATGCATAACCCATGGACATGGACAATGATGCAGGGATTGCCTGAGCAAGTGGAGGGTTCTGGGTGGAGTGGACAAAGGGGGGAAACCTGAGACAACTGTAATAGCATACACAATAAAATATAATTAAAAAAATGTACGTGTAGGGGAGATGGTATATTAATATGATGGTTAGAGTCAGCATCACTGAGGAGTGTTTTAAAGTGAGATCATAACTGTGTGTCCTTTTTGCTTTTGTCTCGTTTAATTTCTCAGTAAATCTTCATTCTGCTTATGCTTTTAGAAAAAAAGAGGGAGTGAGACATTAGCTTTGTGTGCTTCGTTTAGAGAAAGGAATAAAAATAAAGTGGCCAGAAAGTGATGTTAGCAGGGGAAATATCTGCTGCAAATACCAGGAAATGGGCTGTGTTAGCGCCCACTTCCCAGCAAAAAGCAGTGTTGTGACAACTAGTGGTATCTTCTCAGGGTTGTGTTGTGATCAACACAATTGCCACTCTTCCACACCAGGGAATTCTGCCACAAGTATCCACCAAGTGAAATGGAACATCTTTAGCTTATCCTAAACTCATTTCAGAGATCCAGAATGTTCATTGGTTTAATATGCTAACACTGAAATAAGCCAGGTGGTGAAAGACAAATAGTCACCTTTGATCTCACCTTTAACTGGAATCTAATCAGCAAAACAAACAAGCAAGCAAAATACAACCAAAGACATTGAAATTGGTAACAAGGTGACAGTAACCAGGAGGGAGAGGGGATGGGATAACAGGGGAAAAGCGGGGAGGATTTACAGGAACAACTATAAAGGACACATGGACAATAACAAGGAGGAGTGGAAACAGGGGAGGGAGGTGGGGAAGGCTGGAGTGGTAGGGAGGGGTGGGGGAAAAGGCAGAAAACTGTAGTTGAACAATGATAGAAATCAAAAGTATTTTTAAAAAGAACAGGTATAAATGACCCATGGACATGGACAACAGGGTGGGGATTAACTATGGCGGTGGTGGTGGGAGGGGCAGGTGAAAGCAATGAGGGAAAATTGGGACAACTGTAATAGAACAACAATAAAAAAACCTAAGTGATAAAAAGTGCAAAAAAACCCCCCACACTTTAACAATTCTGTCTGAATCTGTGTTGACAAAGACATCAAATAAAGGGTATATTATATCTCCAAAATAAATAAATAAATGGCCGAATAATGTCTGTCTCAAAGACAGAATGTAAGGATGAGAAGGGACAGAGAGTGCATTGCATTGCTTGACACAATAACATGCACGCAAAATAAATGGTCAGTTTGAAACCTAAAATAATAATAATAATAATAATAATAATAATAATAATAATAATAATAATGCTAACACTGAAATTGGGGAGCAAGTGTGTTTAGACTCATACCACATTGTTGACTTTATATTTTCCTCAATCCTCAGCTTTCCCAGATCCACAGCATCTAATTATTGTGTATTTCCTCCCTTGCCCCAGCATTGGGCTTTTCCACATTCTATCAACTTACCTCTTGTCTTCCTGATCTCCACTACATTTCTCACCATCCTTTCCCCTGACAGTGAGCTCTTTGTAAGCAGGGACCACCTATAGTCACTCAAAATAATTTTTTTTAAACAAAGAGTTCTTTTTTTAAGACTTTATTTATTTATCTTTTAGAGGGGGAGGGAAGGAGAGAGGGAGAGAAATATCAATGTGTGGTTGCCTCTCATGCATCCCCTGCTGGGAACTGGCCTGCAACCCAGGCATGTGCTTTGACTGGGAATCGAACCATGATCTTTTGGTTCACAGGCCCATGCTCAATCCACCAAGCTATGCCAGCCAGGGCTCAAAATAATTTTTATTTAATGATTTCGACATCCAATTGCACAGTAGTCAAGATAAATAATAAGAATAGCAACAGCTAATATATTTGTTGACAAAATAATTTACCATTTATTGTCTTCTTTGGTCTCAAATCAACTCTGAGAAGTAGATGGGCCCCAAAATGTTATTGCTTCACAGCACAGAAGACTCGGAGGTTCAGAGAAATTCAGCAACTGGCTTAAAATCATACCTGCAGAAGTTGTTAAGAGTTAAGAGTTCAGTCCCAATAATCTGACTCAAAATTTTGAATCTATTCAGCTATTCCCTTGGTAATTTTAGTTGCCCATTTTTGTATCTGATTCTGTTTCACTGAAATTCAGTATCCAGGACTGGTGTGGTACAAAACTGAAGTGTTTCCTTTTTTGTTGTTCATATCTCCCCTCTCCTCAACTCTACTGTTGAATTTGTTTCAGTTACTTGGGTATCTCCAACCAATATCCTTCTGTAGAACAGTATGTAAATCTCTCCTTTCATCCTCTAAGTTATTAGCCTATAGAAAAACTATAATATTTCTGTAAGGGTCTCTGTCCATATTAAGGTTTAATGAAATGTTTCCTGTTCATTCACACAGATTTGCAAGTTCTTTCTGTGATTTAACTTCACTAGCTTGACATTTCACTAGTGGGAAAAAAATGATGTTATCTGCACATTTGATATTTCGCTGTGTATTTACTATGTCAATAATTTGTGACAATGTTAAACAAGGTAAGTCATGCACTGATATTTGAGGAATAATAATGTTAGACTGTTCCATTTGACCTTATTATCCTTGCCTCTTGTTTTAGTCTCTAATGCACTCCCATTTCTACAGAAAACAGCCTTCTTGTTCATAGTCAGATAAGGCATTATAGTCTTCTTGGGTATGATACTTGGAGTGACAAATCTATTAAGGCCACTCTGTAAAAACTCCTTGAGTTACCCTATATTCACATTAACCACCATTAACAAACTGGATAGCCATTTAGTCAACATATTCTCACTAAGGTTGTATTCTCTCACACCCCATCATTCAAGCTGACTTTCAGGCCATTGACCCCTTAGTCACTGCTCCTTGGAAGCCCATCCCACTGAACTGAATAACTCTTAGCTCCTTCATATGTGGATCTCAAGTTTGCCCTTCCTCATCCTATGCAAACTTTGGCTCCTGACTCACAGTCTTCTTCTCTGTCTCAAGTGGTGTCTTCATCTATTCTCCATGAGAGGGTAGACTGGGTAATGAGGAAGTAGTGGAAAGTGGTAGGGTGAATTTACTCTTTGTGCTTCCAGTCTTAAATCCCTCATGCCAACACATACTTGAAATCCAAAGGTACTGATATCGTTTATCATTTTATTATTGTAAAGCGAATGCTCATTAAATAACCTTCAAAGAGGTAGTGTAGCATATCACGTAAGACCAAGGGCTTTGCAATCAGTAAGACCTGTGTTCACACTCACTTACTAGCTTTGAAAACCTGGGCAAGATGCCTAATCTCTCTAATGTTCATTTTCCTTGCCTGAAAAATAGGGAAAATAATAGCTTTTACCTTACTTAACAGAGTGCCTCCCTTATGATGAAAGCAGAACATGTTAGCTATTGTTATTCATACATGATGTTAAATTTTTGACATTTGAAAGTGATTAAATACTTCTTTTAACTGTCAGCTCTCATATACCTTCATGAAAACACTGATGCTCTCTTAACTGTGGGTATTAATTGTACAGAAAACAGAATTTATATCTTCATGATAGTGGAAAAAGGAAGCCTTGTGTAAGATTATTTGTTACATGCAAAGTTATTTACATTGTGAAACTTAAATGTCACAATCTTGTTGAACAGTGTTTACTAATCAAAATTAGTTTGAAAATAGGGAAGTGTGTTTTTTTTAAGGCATAGACCCTTGTCTATATTCAGTTCAGAGTTCTTAAACAACATATAGGATGGTTATAGCATTATTCCTAATCCAAGCTTTTACTTAACTTTGAAAAGTGGAATTTGATTGTTTCTATTTTTAGATATCTTACAAGTATTTCAAAAACATGAAGCAAATTGTGCCCTAAATTTCAAAATAAAACTACTGGCTAATTTTTTCAAAACTAAAATGTACATAATTATTTTTCCTTATCTTTTTTCTCCTGCCAATTAGCAGTGATAGAGATGAAAAACCTGAAGAAGTGAATATCCATTTACATCCCCAAGAAAGCAGCTGTGATCAAGCACAAAGTCTGCAAACAAATCAGGAACATAGCAGGTACCTAACACGCAAATTAACTCAACATGTTTGTAAAAAGTCAAATATGGAAGATGGAAACAGGATTTAAATATACTGTTGCACCAGGTAGGTCACTGATACCAAAGATGTTGGGAAGTATTCAGGAGCTGGAAACACCATTGTTGCTGCTTTTCTTGGATAACTGTTGTCTCTGTGATCTGGGGTGAGGACTCTGTCCGTGCTGTGCACAGGCACTGGTTTTCAAAGCGTTCCTGTAGTTTTGCACATTTCTGCCATGAACCTTTGAGACGTAGAAAGCTTTACTTTTCCTTGTGGAACCTAAGCGTTTGCCACTTGGGTGTGCCTCAGACTCCCTCGGCTTCCATTAAATGTGCGGGATCTCTGTGGAGACTTTCTCTTCACCTCTTCCCTTGCTTCCCCACTTTCACTGACTTCTGTCCCTCACCTGATGTCCTAGGACGGCTCTCTCCTTTCTGTCCTCCTCCTCTTGAGCTTGTTACTGTGCCTTATCCCTTCATTCCACCTACTCAGCTAGCCCTGCCCCAAGCTGTTGTGTAGTAAATGCCCAGCTGCTGGCTAAAGGTGTGGGGTGACGGGAAATGACACTACAACCCAAAGTGGCACACAACTTAGAAGTGAATATTAGAAATTACTGAACTAAAAAGTAACTGTTTTTGTAAATAAAGTTTTACTGGAACAGAGCCACACCCTCTCACTTACCTGTTGTCTGTGGCTGCTTTCACACTACAACAGCAGAGTTGAATAGAAGCCAAAGATCCAAGGACTGCAAAGCACACACAACCAAAATATTTCCATTATTCTTAATTACATAGAGCAATTCATTTGGCTCTTCCTTACTCTGGCTTTGCCTTGGAGTCCTAACATTTTCTATCCATAAGATCCTCAGGGTATTTTCAGAAACAATAGCACCGAAAGCCCTAGAAGGAAATTAGGCCATACTTGTAGAAAGCAGAATAAGGAAAACACACCACCTTTTCTTTTGGTGCATTTCCTTTCTTTCTGTCCTACCTCTTTTCATATCAATATGGACTAATCTAAACCTGGCACATTATATTGACCCACACATCAGAAATCCTTAATTGCACAAAAGACAGTGGAAGTGTCCACAGGAAAAGGTAAGAGGCAGAGAGGCATTTATATTTAACTAAGGTATAGGTCTTTCGCATTCTTCTAAACAAACCAACCAAAAAAATTAAAGTGATTTGGTTTATACTCACTTTGCTTTTGTCCATGAGCTTGTTTTTCATGACTCTTTATGGAAGCAAACAAAATGTGTACTGACCTTTTAAAAATTCAGAATTGGTAATTAACTTTTTGAGGATTTAATGATAATTTACCTGGATCCTTCACAAATGGGCATTTACATATGCCTGGGGAATATGTGGCCAGTATAGCAAGGGCATAATGAGGTCATGAGAGAAAATGGCATGGCCACCTAGGAAAAATTTTTTTAATGTTTTCCAATAGTTTGAAGGAAAAATAGCATTATTTCTATATTAACACAAATACATTATAAGGGAGCAGAAGGCAAATAATACAGGAGATTTTAAGATAAAATAAGTCACAGAATGTTTTGTTTTCTGGGATACTTAAGGTTAGCCTCCAAGGCTTGCTTCCAAGGCTCTTGGAGTGATGTATTTATTTTTCTCTATTATTAGGGTATTTTGATAGAAAAATTGTACAAAAATGGTTTATAGCAGCCCTGCTGCCACCAAACATAAACAGACTAAATAATCAGCCTGTGAAGACAATGCTTGTCTTTATAAAATTTTATTTAAAAATATTCCAGAAGACTGCTTAAAA
Organism: Carollia perspicillata; assembly: GCA_004027735.1. Lineage (NCBI taxonomy): Eukaryota > Metazoa > Chordata > Mammalia > Chiroptera > Phyllostomidae > Carollia > Carollia perspicillata. The sequence continues at coordinate 1,048 of PVKM010010701.1, read as the reverse complement.
TATAATTTTGTTTCACCTTATTCCTGCCAGGTTACCTGCCAAGAGCACATTTCCACCTTTTTTACAATCTAAGTTGCATTAACCCAGCTCAGGATTCACTCACCCAAGAAGCTCTCCCAAATAACTCCAGTCCAAAGTGTCTCTCTTTGGAACTCACAGCACTTCCTGTGTATTTCAATTTTAAATAAACTATTTTCTTTTAAAGTAATTTGTGCTTATTACTGAAAAATGAAAAATAAAAAACATAAAAATTACCTACAATAGCCTCCCCCCAGTGGTTGGTATTCTTTAAGCTTCATTGTATATTATTTTACATTTACAGGGTTAAACCTTGAGATTATATTGACTGTATAATATTGACTCTTGTTTCTCTTTCACCAAATGAAAACCATTTTCCTCACCATTAAAAACTGTATATAAATATATACCATTGCCATCTAAGGAAAAAAATTCCTATTATTTCAGTGTCCTTCCTTGACAAAGTACTTAAAGCTAGAGAACACCTCTAATTAAAATGATTGTTGGAAAGAAGCCAATTCATTTCAACAGAAAAAGATCCAAGACTCATAAAACCTTTGAAGCGACTTCACAGAGATGCAGACATGTGCACTTGAAGATGCTGAAGCTCGCCCAGTACCTCAGGAAGCTCCACCCTCCTAGTTTGGGCACTGTCACTCCTCCATCTTCCTTCTTTGTGCTGAAAGAACACACCATCTGGTGCGGGGAAAGACTGCACTTAGGACAAATAAATACTCTAATTACACAAAGGGAAAAGGTGTTGCCTAGGATTTCTGTTTATAAGTTTCTCATTTTTCTTTTCTTCAAATGTTTACAATATGGAATGGGTTCATTAAGAATTTGGAAAATAGAGGAGGAATATGTAAAAAGCAAATAAGTCACATTTAATTTTACTACCCAGTGATAACTACTTCTAACATTTTAACTCACTTTTTGCTAATCTTTTTATGTTTGTGGTCATTTTTTCATTTTTCAATTACAGTTTCCATTCAATATTATTCTGTATTCACTCCAGATATACAGTGTAGTG
>PVKM010010700.1:0-34489 GCA_004027735.1 Carollia perspicillata | reverse complement strand
CCCCTTCCCTTGACCTTGACTGGAATGTGGAAGTGATTCCTGGAGTTGGAGCTTCAGAGGCAATCTTGTAGGCAAGGAAGAAAAAAGAATCACACAAAGACTGGTTCTGATGTTTTGAGATGTAGAACCATCATGCCAGCAACGACTTTCTTAGAGATTAATTGTAAGAAAAAGAACCCATAGTTTTGAAGTAGTTGAAAATGGGAATTTTCTGTGACTTGTAGCTGAAGGCAAAATTTCTATGGTTGTAGAAATTTTCTGTGGTACATCTCTGTGCTTCAAAGGGCCCAAATCATGTATCACATTGGCAGCAGTTCTACAGTGCAAGGATTACAAGTTCTGTAAATAGAATTTGCTCAATTGGAATGTTAAACATTTATAGTCAAAACTCTTTCAGTGCATCTAATTCTAAAAGGTGCGAGAAAATCATTTCCTAAAGAAGCCTTTGAACTAAAATCACAAGTGGCTTCTGTTCAAGATGGCAGCATAGGTAAACACAGCTCACCTCTTCACACATCCACATCAAAATTACAACTAAAATATAGAACATCACCCAATGCCATCAGAAGTCAAGTTGAATGGAATTCTGACAACTATGGAATTAAAGAGACCACATCCATCCAGACTGGTAGGAGGGGCACAGGTATGGAACAGTCTGGATTCTCACCTGTGGTAGATAAAAATTCGGGAGGGATGTCTTAGGAGCGAGGAGTCCCAGCCCCACACCAGGCCCCCCAGCCCACAGTTACAGTGCCAAGAAGATAAGTCCCCACAACTTCTGGCTGCAAAAACCAGTAGAGATTGAGAAGAAACTGCAGGATCCCCATGCAGTTCCTCTTAAAGAACCCACACATGGGCTCACCTACTCAGACTCGCTCCCTCTGAGCTCTAGCACCAGGATGGCAGTGTGAAGGGCACCAGTGGCATACTGAGAGAGGCTAAAGTGTCTGGTATCAGAGTATGCAGAGACCATTGTCCCTTTTCTGAACCTTCCTCTCACACAGTCATGGAGCTAGCAGGCTGGTGCCATATTTGAGACTCCATCAGCCTGGCTAACACTGTTTGACCCACCTTGGATTTTCCCAGAGACTCTGCCATACCCAATTTAGAGGGCCACCCAAGCTGCTTTTCCATGTGAATGGCTGGTCTTGGCTCTTGTATCATTACTTCCTAAATTCTATCAAACAAGTAACAGCTGGCCTCAGTGAACTCCAGACCAGGCACTAGCAACAGCTAGATTAATTTCACAGCTTGGTTTTACCTGGGAATCTCCAAGCCCAGCATAAGTAGCAGCCTTTTCAGATTGCTTTATAGTTCAGGAAAGGTGACCTCTGATCCTCCACACTGATCCTCCACAGAGGGTGGAGGTTGGTGGTCAGTGGTCACAGCCAATCCTTGCAGCTGACTGGCCTGGGTAAATCCCTCCCATTTATCTGCCAACAGCAATCAAGGCTCAACTATAGAGGAGGGTGTACTCAGCCCACGTGAAGGGTGTACCTCCAATACCCACCTTGGGTGATAAGGGGGCTGTGCCCCTGGACCCTACAGGGCACCTGCTACATTAGGGCACACTACCCATACACAGAGTCAAAGCAGCTCTACCTAATACATAGATACAACACTGGGAGGCTGCCAAAACAAGGACACAGAGAAACATGGCTCAAATGAAAGAACAGATGAAAATTCCAGAAAAAGAGCTAAATGAAATGGAGATAAGTAATCTATCAGATGCAGAGTCTGAAACACTGGGTATAAGGATGCTCAAGGAACTCAGTGAGGACCTCAGCAGCATAAAAAAGATCCAACCAGAAACAAAGGATTCAGTAATTGAAATAAAGAACAATTTACAGGGAAATAACTATAGAGTGGATGAAGCCAAGAACCAAATCAATGATTTGGAACATAAGTAAGCAAAAGCCAACCAACCAGAACAAGAAGAAGAAAAAAGAATCAAAAAAAAAAAAAAGAGGGTAGTATAAGGATCCTTTGGGTCAACTTCAAGAGGTCCAACACTCACATCATAGGGATGGCAGAAGGAGGAGAGAAAGAGCAAGAAATTGGAAATGTATTTGAAAAAAAATAATGAAAGAAAACTTCCCTAATTTGACAAAGGAAATAGATATGCAAGTTTAGGAAGCACAGAAAGTCCCAATCAAGGTGGATCCAAAGAGGACCACACCATGACACATCATAATTAAAATTCCAGAGGTTAAAGATAAAGAGAGAATCTTAAAAGCAGCAAGAGAAAAGCAAAGCGTTACCTACAAAGGAGTTCCCATAAGACTGATTTCTCAAAAGAAACTTGCAGGCAAGAAGTATTCAAAGTGATGAAAGACAAGGACTTACAACCAAGATTACTCTGTCTAGCAAAGTTATCATTTAGAATGGAAGGGCAGATAAAGTGCTTCCCAGACAAGGTAAAGCTAAATTCATCATTGCCAAGCCATTATTACAGGAAATGTTAAAGGGACTTATCTAACAAAAAGAAGATCAAAACTATGAACATTGACATGACAACAAACTCACAAGTATCAACAACTGAATCTAAAAAATAAAAATAAAAACTAAGCAAACAACCAGAACAGGAACAGAACCATAGGTATGGGGGTGATTTGGAGGGTTATCAGCTGGGATGGGGAGGGGAAGAAAGGAGAAAATGGTTCAGGGATCAAGAAGCATAATTGGTAGGAACAAAATTGACAGAAGGAAGTTAATAATAGTGTAGGAAAGGGAGAAGAAGCCAAAGAACTTACACACATGACCCATGGACATGAACTAAGGTGAGGAGGGAGAGGTTTCTGGAGGGAAGGGGGTACCAGGTGGAGAGGGGCAAAGGGAAAAAAACTGGGACAGCTGTAACAGCATAATCAACAAAATATACTTAAATATAAATATAAATCTTTAAAAATAAAATCATTAGCAATAACAGTACAGTAGCTAGAAGAAATATTGTTTACTGAAGGCATTTCAAACCATAAATCCCCTTTAAGAGTCATTCTGCCATCAAAACCACTACAGTTGCTTCTACCTTTTTGACCTATTAATACTTTTATAAAATTGTTCCTAAGCTACAATTTATTTTGTTATTTTTTCACTAAGCACTTTAACATTACACTGTATTTTCCTATCACTAAATATTTTTTGAAAATGTTGTCTACAAAAAAACATTTTGTCTACAAGAAAATTTTTTAAACTTAAGTAGTCAGTATATATCTTATATTGGTTGTATTAGTTTCAGTGATTGAACATCTTTCTACCTTATAATGTGATCACCTCACTAATTCTAATAATCATCTGTCACCATGTGAATTTTTCACAATATTTTCACTATATTCCCCTTCCCATTTTCACCTATCCGCTACCCCTTCCTTCTGGTTGTGATCCCTTTGGTCTTTGTTTCTAGGAGTCTGTTGTTTGTTGGGGTTTTTTGAGATTCCACATATAAGTAAAACCATAGTGCATTTGTCTTTCTCTGACTTGTTTCACTTAGAATAATACCCTTTAGAGCCATCCATATTGTTGCAAAGAGCAAGATTTCATTTTTTATTGCCACGTAGTATTCCATTGTATAATATATGTGTGTGTGAGTGCCATGTCTTCTTTATCCATTCATTCATCATTGGACACCTAGGTGGCTTCCATATCTTGACCGTTGTAAATAGTGCTGCAATGAACATAAGGTACACATATCTTTTCGAGTCAGTGTTTTTGTTTTTTTCACATAAATATCCAGAAGTGAAATTGCTGGGTCATATGGTATATCTATTTGTAGTTTTTTGAGGAGTCTCAAATATGGGAATGTGGGTGTGATTCCTAGAGTTGGAGCTTTAGGGGCAATCTTGTAGTCAGGAGCTAAACCGATTTGTATTCCACCAATAGTGTACAAGGGGTCCCTTTTCTTCACATCCTTGTCAGCATATGTTATTTGTTGACATTTTGATAATAGCCATTCTGACTGATGTGAGGTGGTGTCTCGTTATGGTTTTTATATGCATTTCCCTGATGATTAGTAATGTTGAGCATTTTTTCCTATGTCACTATTTGCAGATGACATGATACTACATATAGAACACCCTAAAGAGTCCACCAAAAAATTAAGAGAATTAAAAAATTCAGTAAAGTAGCAGGATACAAAATTGATATATAGAAATCTGTCATGTTCCTATACACTAATAATGAACAATCAGAAGGAGAAATAAAAAATAATAACATTCACAACTGCATCAAAAAGAATTAAATACTTAGGAATAAACATAACCAAGAAGGTGAAAGACCTATACTCTGAAAACTATATGACATTGAGGAATAAAACTGAAAAGGACACAAATAAATGAAGGAATATAACATGGATATAAGGAACCACAAAAGATCCTGAATAGCCAAAGCAATCTTGAAAAAAAAAAAACCACCAAAGTGGGATGTACACACGCACCAATCTCAAACTTTACTATAAAGCTATAATAATCACAGTATCGTACAATCAACACAGTATGGTACTGGCACAAAAACAGATCAACAGAACAGAATAGAGAACCAGAAATAAACCTTATACTGCCAACGAATATATGACGAAGTAAAAATGTTCCTTGGAGCATTGACAGCCTCCTTAAAAAATGAAACTAGACTACTCTATTATGCCATATACAAAAATAAGCTCAAAATGGGTTAAAGACTTAAATGTAAAGCCTGAAACCATAAAACTAGAAGGAAACATAGAAAATAAAGTATTTGATATCAATCTGAGTAATATCTCTTTGGATATGTCCCATTGGCCAAGGAAAACAAAAGCAAAAATAAATAGGATTGCATCAAATTAAAAAGCTTCTGTACAGTGAAGAAAACCTTCAATAAAACAAAAAAGCAGCTACTGAATGGAAGAATATATTCACAAACAATATATCCAATAAGAGGTCGATATCCAAAATATATAAGAAACTCATCCAAGTCAATAACAAAAAAAATAAATGATCCAATTGAAAAATGGGCACAGGACATGAAAAGACATCTCTCCAAAGAAGACATAGACATGAAAAGATGCTCAACATCACTAATCAAAAATGTGATTTTTATGCATAACATTTTATTGTCTAGTTATAGTTGAATTATTTAGCTATTTCTCTAGGTGTTGAACATTTCAGATGTACTAGGGATCAGTATTGTTTGTGGGCCACTCTGATGATTTCTTTGAGATAAATTAAGAGAAGTGAGATTATGGACACAAAATCATGAACATATTTAAGGTTATTAATAAACACTTCCATTAAAAGTAAGAATGCTCTTTTTGAACAAAATAAGCAAACAGAAAACTAAACAGACTCACAGACACAGAGACTCTGTTGGTGGTTCATTCCCAGGAGGGAGGAAGTTGGGGACTGGGGAAGGGGGTGAAGGGATTAAGAAGCAGAGATTTGTAGTTACAGAATAGTCACAGGGGGTGTGTAACCAACTATGCTGCACACCTGAAAAATTAAAAAATAAAGACGAATTTAAACAATCATCTGGTATTCAAAAGCCAAAAAAATAGGAATGCTCTTTTCGTCTAAACCTGGATTATACTGTGTATCATCACATTTTAAAACCTTGGCTAATTTTTAATAGGTGAATGAACTGAGATCTTATGTTTTTGCAATTGCAAATTTGTTCTGTTTCTGACACGCCTTCTGTACCATTGTTTTGCAATGACTAAGGAGCTATCTATTTGCCCAAGTAAATAAAAAAGGAGAAGAGACCCCCACTGCTATCCAAGTCATATATCCAATTTGTCCAAAATGGATGAGAAAGAAATGATCAGTGTCCTGAAATCACATCCTTAGTCTGAAGCGGCTTAACTTGAGTCACTGCACTGACTCACAAAAGACACGCTGTGAAGCATGAATAATCGCTCGCCGCCCCCCAGTCCCAGCTCTTACTATCGCCTTGAGTAAACATATCCTGGCTGTCATAGAAGAACAGAGCCCAGGGGCTGGCATTACATATTGACAGGAAAGAAAGAGTGTAGCCCCAACAAGACTTTCTCCAAATGACATTCACCCCTTTATGGGATAAGCTGCTTCTAGCAGAGACATTTCTTAGGGGAGAGCGATGGCTCCTAACAGAGTTTGTTCTGGGTGACTGGCGGTGAAAAATCCAGGATTTACTTAATTTCGTTCAAGTAATCTTGATTGGCTCACAGCGCTGTAAGTTTGATTTCTTTCCATCAGAAGCCTTGTTAACAGCTTCATGAGATATTTCACATACCACCATCCACCCATTTGAAGTTGTACAATTCAGTGGTTATTTAGTATATCCATGGAATTGTGCAAACACTACCACAATGCAAATTTAGAACATCTTCATCACCCTAAAAAACAAACCTCACACCCACTAGCAATCACTCTCCTTCTCCGCTACAAATCCAGCCCTAGGCAACCACTAATCTACTTTCCATGTCTTCAAAAGGCTTTTAGAGTAAAATAATCCCTAGAATTTACTTTGATTTACTTCTCCTTGGCTGTTACAAGACTGAAAGGTCACAATAGCATGATGCCCCCCTACCCCCCCAAAATTCAACAATGACAGTCCTGTTAGGTCTCCAAACACAGGGCTCTCAGCAAAGCCCTGAGGGTCTACTGCTAGTCCTCCTAGGAGACGTGCACACACACTGACACACACCAGCATTCCCTGGCCGCTGAGGCCAGACCTGCCCCTCTGAACTGGTGTTCACCACCAATCTCCTTAGCAGATGATGGCATAAGGCTTCCCTGATGGAAGATTCTTGCAAGGAACTAACAACACTTCTTCTCAAGCCAGAAGAGTGATTCTTATTGTAAACTTGGGGCAAAGTGAGCTGGAGCTGGAAACGACACCAGCTGTCCATGAGGGCTGTTCCAGCGTGGACACCCTGTGCCTGCCGTGGGGGCACTCCAGGGCTTTCTTCCAAACATTCCTCAGGGGAGCACATGTGAGAAAGTTACTCCAAAAGAGGACAGACAATGCCCAAGTACTGAGGGGCCGCGAGCAAAGGAAATCTGCTCTGCAGGGGCTGAACTTAACCCAAGTAAACCTCTCCTGAGAGGCAGTCGGGCAGTAACACCCAGGTCGTCTGTGACAGCAAACACGAGAGTTAATCGCTGCGGCTCAGCTCCACACACAGTCAGCTGTCAGAGAACTCTGTCAGCAGTCATTTTGTGGTGGGTCGCGACAGAGATTTTTGGATGTCATCCCTTGCATTGTGTTAATCTCTTACGGCCTGACACGTGGATTTAATGGCATCGGCAATGCTTAATATTTTTAAATTAGTCACAACAGAGCTGTGAGGAGAAAAGGGGGGTGCTTGGACCTATTATCTTGACAAATCCTCAAATTTTTAATGGGATTCAAGTTGATTCCCTTGGAAACCACAAGATTTGCTCACTAGCAAATGGGCATGACCTGGATAGTGATTCCTTCTGTCTGGTGCCCCGGCTACCTGCTGTTCTATACAAATAGCTCGGTTCTAAATCACTTCGGCTTCTGGAACAGCTTAAAGGACAAAGCCTGCTTCCGTGTGCTTGTCCATAGTGGGCTGAAGGTGTTGGATGGAGAAACTGGGTATGTATGGAGATTGTAACATTTCTGAAAGAAGGCAGGAAGGGGGGATTTTCCGTGGTGGAAGGAAGGGTTGGGAAGCAGCAACGGGGAGCTCTTGTCTTCCTCCAGCCTGCCCTCCCATGCTCTGAGGTTTCTGGTGATACACAATGTCTCTAGGGTACGTCCCTCTACCTTTCCTCAGTAAAGCATGAATTCAAATTATTGAGAAGGAGGAAGCGAAACTAACATTTAGCTGTTGTCTGTTCTTTGCTAGCTAAGGCTTTAATACATTATTTAACATAATTATCACACCAACTCTACAAGAAGGAAGAACAATTCTGATTGTGCCTATGAGGAGAGAAGGGGTGCAGGCGGAGTAATGACCTGCCCAAGTCACAGAGCCCTGCGGTGACCTGCCGAGATGAGGCCTGGGGAATGGCTGAGCCACCACTTCCACTGACCCCGCTCACCGTGTATTGACGTTAAAGCTTGCATTCTTTCTTTTAATGGTTAGAATTTGTTATCAATAAAGCATTTTAAACTAAGTTATGCACTTTGTTTTGTTAGACATAATGCTATTGCACACTCAATAGACGGCAGTGTAGTATAAACAAGTTTCATTCACACGTGCTGGGAAAACCAGCCATCCACGTGAGTGACTTGACTGTGACGCTCGCAGGGTTGCTGCGGCCTGAGCCCCCGCCCTGGGGGCTCCCAGGCCACCTGCACTCTGGCACTGACTCCTCTGCCGCCCTCTCCCACTTTTAAGGGCCCTCCTGATTACGCTGGGCCCACCTGAGTCATCTAGCACAGTGATCTCTTTTCGTCAATGTTAGCTGGTTAGCGACTTTACAAATTAAGGTTGCTACCTTGACCTGCAATAAAAGCATGCATTTTCAACAATAATCTGTAGTTGGCAAGAACCCTAACTTGAAAGGTTCTCCTGTGGGAGCCTGCTTTGGGCCCTGCCATGTGTCAGCTGTGAGTGCAGTGGCCACTCCCACCGGGAGAACGTGTGTACCCCAATCTCTGGTCCCGTCCCCCACGGAGGTAACCATGTGCAGGTATCTGGCTGCCCTGCCCAGCCCATGAAACCTGCTTTACTTGTGAAGCGCTTGCAAACGGTACTAACGGTGCCTCAGAACGTACCAGGCAATGCTGTTTCTGTGGGAAGAAGTGATTTGTGATCCCAGAAATGTATTTTTCCATGTTTACGGTGAGACGGGGGACACCGGCTCCAGGCCACCAGTCGCGGCTCCCAGCCGGGCAGGAGCGCGGGGCCCCAGCAGAGCAGAGGCTGTGGGGCAGTGGTCATGTCTCAGCCCACGCCCGCCCTTCTTTTCTCTTCAATAGCACCCACCGTCTCTTCCAGTCCAGCTTCGCCTTCCCTTTGAAGCCGACCTTTTCGCTTCCTCTGGGGGTCCCACACGAGGGCCCACTGACTCTGTGATCCCCTAACTTTCTGGAACGCTTGGTGTCTGCCTGCACGCAAGCCTCACCACGGTTCACACTCTCTGGTGTCATCCCCCTGCCCCCGCAGAACAAACGCCCCACCTTCACAGGAGAAACAAGGTCTGCTGAAGCCCGTGCCCACTTCTGCACACCTGGGGGCACTCTGGGCCCTGCTCCAGGCACACAGCGCCTGAGCGCTGCCTGTTTCCGGCCGTGCTGGGCTCTGCCCAGCTTCTGCCTGCTGCCCCTCTGCCGGCCATGCTCTCGGTCTCTGCCTTTGTAACCTGTGCATCATCCTCTTGGATGCAGCTCGCAGTCATGTCCTGAACCTCTTCTCGACCCCCAGGCAGGGCCGTGTCCTTCTCCACGCTCACTGGTGCTCCCACCTGCCCCCACTCCCTCTCGGAATTGCACCATTATACTAAGGCCATCCACACCTGTGTCTCCCCAGTGCCAGTCACCTGTAAACTTCTGCTGGGGACAGTCACGGCTCCCTCTCTTCACACCCCAACACAATCTCTAGCTGCAGTTCAACAAGTACATGCCAAACTGAAGTGGTGGGGGGATTTCCTAAAACTGGGTGTAGTGCAGGTCCCTCTGGACCGAGCCCCCCACCCCACCCCGGGGTCGCTGAGACTGTCGTCTGCCATGGCTCACAGCTGAGTTTCTCCCAAAGAATGGCCCTCCGCCAAATGGAGCTGCTGTGCCCCAAGGTAGAGGAGCCCTTCCCCAGGGGCATTCCATAGCCAATGTCTGGCCTGTGTGGGGTCAGGAAAGCCTGGTCCCTCACCTTCAGAACCCACGTGGCCTTGGCTGAGGCACATGTGGCACCTGCATCTCCGTGCACCGGCTCCCTCCACAGCCCTGCAGGCTTCTGTCCTTGCCCACAGGGAGCGCTTGGCAATCGCCCTCCGCCCCCTCCCTCCGCACCCCAGTGCATGCACATCTCCGTTTCAGGGTCTCTCCCCAGGGACCGAACGCACCACAGGCCTGCTGCTTCCAGCCAGCTCTTCCCATGTTGCCACATAACACAGAATGCTGTTTCCAGCCTTTTCCTGACTACCTGACACTAGAAGCAAGTGATCTTCCCAGAGGGGATTTTATTGCCTGTGACGGTGGAGAAATACAAAGGCTCCTTTAGCGCCCCTTCATTTCTCCCTAAAAACATTTCCCTTTGCCACCCGTCCCTGTAATGCCCTTTATTTAACAATATAGCCCCAATCAGAAGGCTTTAAGTGCACAAAGGTGTAAGTCGCGGTGAATCTCACTGGGAACAAAGAACCTGGTAAAGATTGGCGAGCATTTCAGAAGAGAGCCCAGTCCTCGGCTGCCCTGCTACTTGCCTGCAGGAGCTGAGGTGAGGTTAGGGCCAGGAGGCATTCTGGGGTAGGAGGCCCTGTCGGTGGGAGGGAAATGCCTTGCGCCCCAGCCCCACTTCCTCTTATTCTTGGCTCTGAGACTGTACCTGGAGACTCGGCCTAGACATGGGCTAAGGAGGGTGGGGGGAGCTTTTCTGAGCATGTGATGGTTAAGCTTGTGCCAAAGGGGGACTGTCACCTCTCTGCAAATGTAGACCCTTCCCTGACATGAAGCACGAAGGAGGTGGGCCCCAGGCATCCCTGGTAGCAACCACTTTCAGGAAAGGAGGAGGGAAATTCCAGGCAGTAGCAAGGGCTCGGTGAAGGACTTCCTCCGGACGTGGGCCACCCTGATGTGGCAGCAGCTTGGCAGTGACCATCCCGACTGCAGGGCTCTGATGATGGGAGTGAAAATCAAGGTCCATCTGTGTTATCAAAACTAAAAGATTATTTGGTAAAAGGCTTTTATTACCTTAACGCTCCTTTTCCTATGCTTTCTCCCTTTTTCCAGTTGAAACAGATAGCCTTCAGAATTGCTACGACTAATTTTCATGTGGTGTCTTTGGCTTTTCTCCGAGTTGAGTTGGGACTCACTTTCTACTCTGGACAGTATGGGCGGGAAGGTGACGCTGGCCAAGGCCGCTTCGCGGGGCTGCACCTCGGTCAGCTGCAGCAAGGCGTGCTCGTGCTGCTCCATGACCTGGGCGAGCCGAGAGTCCGGAGACGTGCTGGCAGGCCGGCTGCCCGAGGGAGAACGGATCTTCCTTAATGAGGAAACAAAAAAAAAAGCACAGTTCTGTTAATAAAGCCTGGATACGCACATACCAGAAAAGTCGTTATAAACCATTATTTTGATGTATTTATTGCTCCATAAATCAAATTAGTGACCATTAGCTTAACCTTTTCATAAAAACACTTATTTCTTATCTTAAAATGCTTCTATTTGTTTCTTTATGATATTCTGGCTCTTATTTAAAACTTTCATTTACTGTATTTAAAATAGGAAAGAAGCCACAATTTTGAAAAACTAAAGAACTTCCCACTCCAAAATACCTAAAAATGTTGGATTAAATTAAACAGACATCCTTTGCAATATGTAGTTGAATTTATAAAAGAAGCAGGAACTCTTCAAAGACCAAAAACAAACAACGACAACAACAAAACCTACCCTAAAACTGAAGCAGATTTTGCACAAGCTGATAGCTTTCCTGGAGAAAGTTTTAGATCTAAGAACTTGAGTTCTGAGATTTAACCCTGCACTGGATATGTGAGACCGTGGCCCCATGTGGGGCAGAGTCAGAACTGAGATGCCTGCAGGGAGCCTGTAACCCTCAGAGAACTACAGTATGAATAAAAAAACAAGTCTTCCTCCTACACAGTATATTGCACTGCAGGGGGGAAATGTGGGCAAGAAGGCTCTGCGAACAGCCCAAGAGCATCCGTCCTTGTGGTGGATGCCTAAGGAAACTGTACTGTACAGTTTACAGGGGTGTTCTTGAAACACAGTGGCTCTTTCCATGACTGTCATGACTGCCCATGGAGGGCAAAAAAGGTCCCCTACTTCGTTATGAGCTATAAATATTGATTGATGCTGATAAGGTCATTCTTTTTAATATTTGTTCAGTCTTTTAATTGCTAGAATATAGGTGGCCAGAAACTCGTTTTCTGCTTCCATCCAACTGTACTTTTTTCAGTCAGAGTAGGGATTTTAACACCCCATTGACATCAATAAATTGATGTTCCAGACAAAAAATCAACAAGGAAATGGCAGCCTTAAATGGCACACTAGATCACATGGATTTAATTGATATCTTCAGAGTATTTCACCCCAAAGCAGCAGAAAATACATACTTTTCAAGTGCACATGGAACATTTTATAGGATAGATCAGGTGAGGACACAAAACAAGTCTCAATAAATTTAAGAAGACTGAAATCATATCAAACACCTTCTCTGACCATAATGGTATAAAACTACAAATCAATCACAAGAAAAAAAAAAACTGAACAACACACAAAGTCATGGGCTAGATAACGTGTTGCTAAACAATGGATGGATTAATAATGAGATCAAGAGAAAAATCAAAAGATTCCTTGGAACAAATGATAATGAGAACATAACAACCCAAAATCTACAGGTCACAGTTAAAGCAGTCCTAAGAGGGAAATTCATAGCATTATAGGTCTAAGAGACAAGAGACAAGAGACAAGAAAAAACTCAAATAAACAACCTAAATTTACACTTAAAGGAACTAGAAAAAGAACAAGAAACAAAGCCCAAAGTGAGTAGAAGGTAAGAAATAATAGAGATCAGAGCATAAATAAATAACATAGAATCTTAAAAAAACAATATAAAAGACCAATGACCAATGAAATCAGGAGCTGGTTCTTTGAAAAGATAAATAAGACTGACAAACCTTTAACCAGACTCATCAAGAAAAAATGTAGGACCCAGATAAAATCAGAAATGAAAGGGAAGTAACAACTGACACAAAATAAACACAAACCATTGTACGAAAATATTATAAACAACTATATGCCAATGAATTGGGCAGTCTGGACAAACTGGATAAGTTACTAAAAACACAAAACTTTCCAGAACTGAATCAGGACGAATCAGGGAATCTGGACAGGCAAATTACAACTAGTGGAATTGAAGCAGTAGTCAAAAAACTCCCAAACAAACAAAAGTCCTGGGCCAGATGGCTTCATGGAGGTGTATTTTATCAAACGTTCAAAGAAGAACTAACACCTATCCTTCTCGAACTATTCCAAACAATTCAAGAGGAAGGAAGGTCCTCAAGCTCATTTTACCAAGCCCGCATTATCCTAACTCCAAAACCAGATAAAGACAGTATGAAGAAAGAAAATTATAGGCCAATATCCCTGATGAACATAGATGCTAAAGTCCCCAACAAAATATTAGCAAATTGGATCCAGCAACTCATTAAAAAGATCATACACCACAATCAATGGGTTTTATTCCAGGGATGCAAGTTTGGTACAATACCACAAATCAATAAATGTGATTCACCACACAAACAAAATGAAGGATACAGACCACAAGATCATATCAATAGGTGCAGAAAAACATTTGATAAAATCCAGCACCCATTTATGATAACCACTTTTAGCAAAGTGGGAGTACAGGAGACATACCTCAATGTAGCAAAGTCCATATATGACAAACCCACAGCCAACATCATACCCACTGGGCAAAAATCGTAAGTGTTTCACTTAAAATCAGGAACAAGACAGGGATATCTGTTTGTACCACTGTTACTCAACATAGTACTGGAAGTCCTAGCCACAGTAATCAGACAACAGGAAGAAGTAAAAGGCATTCAAATAACTGTCATTATTTGCAGAAGATATAATACTGTAAACAGAAAACCTTAAAGACTCTACCAAAAATCTACTAGAATGAACAAATAAATTTCGTAAAGTAGCAAAATACAAAATTAATATCCAGAAATCAGTTGTATTTTTATGTAGCAATAGTGAACTATCAGAAAAGGAAACTAAGAAAACAATCCCATTTAAAATTGCATTAAAAATACCCAGGAATAAATTTAACCAAGGATTTAAAAGACCTATGCTTGAAAAATTATAAGACATTGAAGAAGATACAAATAAGTGGAAGCACATACCATGTTCATGGATTGGAAAAATTAACATCATTAAAATGTACATACTACCCAAAGCAATCTATAGATTCAACTCAATTCCTATCAAGACACCAATGGCAGATTTCACAGAACTAGAACAAATGTTCCAAAAATTTACATGGAACCACAAAAACAACAACAACAACAACAACAACAACCCCGAATAGCCACAGCAATCTTGAGAAAGAAAAACAAAGTTGGAGGAATCATGCTACCTTATATTAAAATATACTACAAGGCCATAGTAATCAAAGTATAGTACTGGCATAAAAACCAGACATATAGATCAATGAAACAGAATAGAGAGCCAAGAAATAAACACACACCTTTGTGGTCAATTAACATTTGATAAAGGAGGCAAAAAAACCCCAACAATGGAGTAAAAATAGTCTATTCAATAAATGGTGTTAGGAAAATTGGACAGATACTTGCAAAAGAATAAAACTAGACCACCTTCTTACACCACACACGAGAATAAACTAAAACTGTATTAAAGGCTTACTTAAATGTTAGACCCAAAACTATAAAAGTTGCAGAAGGAGCCCTGGCTGGTTTGGCTCAGAGGATTGAATGCCAGCCTGTGAACCAAAGGGTCGTCAGTTCAATTTCCCATCAGGGCACATGCCTGGGTTGCAGGCCAGGTCCCCAGAGTGGGTACATGAGAGGCAACTACACATTGATGTTTCCCTCTCTTTCTCCCTCCCTTCCTCTCTCTCTAAAAATAAATAAAATCTTTTTTAAAAGTTGTAGAAGGAAACAGAGGCAATAAAATCTCAGGTACTTCTTATAGAAATATTTTTTCTGATATATTTCCTTGGGCAAGGGAGACAAGAGAAAATAAGGAAATGGGACTACATCAAACTAAAAAGCTGTTGCACAATGAAGGAAATCATCCACAAAATAAAAAGACAACCCACTGAATGGGAGAACTTATTCATCAATGACACATTTAATAAGGGGAAAATATCCAAAATTTATAAAGAACTTATATAACTCATCATCCAAAACACAATCTAATTAAAAATGGGCAAAGGACTTGAATAGACACTACTTCAAAGAGGACATACAGATGGCCAATAGACATATGAAAAGATGCTCAATATCACTAATCATCAGATAAGTTCACACTGAAACCATAATAAAATACCACCTCATACCTGTCAGAATAACTATTGTCAGTAAATCAACAAACAAATGTTGGCAAGAGTGTGGAGAAAGGGGCACCCTCATGCACTGTTGGTGGGAATAAAGATTGGTATAGCCACTGTGGAAAGCAGTATGGAGTTACCTCAAAAAATAAAAAATGGAACTGCCTTAAGACACAAAGATTCTACTTCTGGGAATGTATTCTGGGAATACATCTGAGGAAACTCAAAAACACTGACTTGGAAGACTATATGCTCCCCTGTGTTCACTGAGGCACTATTTACAATCATCGAGATTTGGAAGCAACCCAAGTGTCAATCAGGAGATGAGTGGCTAAAAAAGCTGTGGTACATTTACACAATGGAATACTACTTGGCTGTAAAAAGGAAGGAATTCTTATGTTTTGCAACAGCATGGATGGACCTGGAGAAAATTATGCTAAGTGAAATAGGCCAGTCAGAGAAAGGCTAGTACCATGTGATTTCACTTATATGTGGAATGTAATGAAGAAAAACTAACAAACAAAACAGAAATAGACTCATAGAAACAAAGCACAGACTGACAGCTGTCAGAGGGAAGGGTGGATTGAGGCAGTGGGTGAAAAAGATAAAGGGATTAAGCAAAAAAAAAAAAAAACCACCCCAAACTCACAGACACAGACAACAACGTGGTGATTACCAGAGGGAAAGGCTGGGGGGGTGGGGAGGAAGAAGCGGGTGAAGAGGAGACAAATGACTTAGGGTGGTGAACACAAAATACAATATACAGATGGTACATATAGAATTGTACGTCTGAAACCTATGTAAGTTTATTACCCAATGTCACCCCAATAAGTTCAATAAAACATAAAGTAATAAAACATCATTGACTCTATATAACAACACTAAAAGTAATGATTAATTTAGGAGATATAAGGTTCTGGATACAAGGACAGTGAAAGACGACAATACGAAGGGCAGGAAGAGTGATAGGGTAATAACAATACAATGATT
This sequence comes from Carollia perspicillata, assembly GCA_004027735.1. Classification (NCBI taxonomy): domain Eukaryota; kingdom Metazoa; phylum Chordata; class Mammalia; order Chiroptera; family Phyllostomidae; genus Carollia; species Carollia perspicillata. The sequence continues at coordinate 18,327 of PVKM010010700.1, read as the reverse complement.
TTGAGTTTGTTCTGGAGAAGAATGGGTATATTAATTTAACACCAGACTAGTTAAGTATGTAAGTTAAAAAAGAAACAATAGAATGTTAGAGGGACTTATCTAAGAAAAAGAAAATCAAAAATATGAACAATAAAATGACAACAAACTCACGATTATCAATAAATGAACCTAAAAGAAAAGAAAAACAATGAAAACAAAAACTAAGCAAACTAGAACAGGAACAGAATCCGAGAAACAGACATCACACAGAGGGAGTTCAGTGGGGCGGGGAAGGAAGGAATGGCGGGAAGGTACAGGGAAGAGGAAGCATAATTGGTAGGCATAAAATAGATGGGGAGAGGTCAAAAATGGTATAGGGAATAGAGGACTCAAAGAACTTACATGTACAACCCATGGACACGAACTAAGGGCGGGGGAGGAAATGATGCTGGAGGGTTGAGTGGGGCAAGGTGGAGGGGAATAAAGGGGGAGAAATTGGGAAAACTCTAATAGTGTAATCAATAAAAAATACTTCAAAAAAAGAATAGAAAGAGAATATGTATTTCCAAATTGGCACAGGCAAAAAGTAACAAAGAACATTCTATCAGTTCAATAGCAGATATAAAAGGAAGATGCATAAAAAAGGATGACAAGGAAGGCCAGATTTGGATGGTAGAAATAAATCCAAATATGTGAGTATCACAATAAATGTAAGTAGCTTAAAGTTGGAAACCACCCATAAGCAACAACAAAACAAAGCATTCCAGAGGATATAAGATGGGGACTATTCCCCAACTCATTTTATAAGGTTGGTGTAATCTTGATAACACGTATATATGGGGCCAGTGGTAGATAGAAAACCTTAAAGCCGGTCTCACTTCACGCAGGTGAATGTTAAATCCTAAACAGAGTGCTACCAAATCAAATCAAGTAATTTACAAAGAACACAGTATGACTCATGAGGTTAATCCTAGGAATAAAAGGACAGTGCAACATTAGAATATGTTAATTATTTAACCTCATTAAAGTATGAAAGGAGGGAATATTTTTAAAAGATTGATGCAGAAAAATATTTGATAAAATTATCCCTTTATGATAAAAGTTTTTGCAAAAGGAATAGGAATAGGAGGGAATTTCCTACCTACCTCCCCCACCCTATCTACCAAAAACTAGATCTTATTTTCAATGCTAAAAATGTTAGAAGCACTCCCTGTAAATTCAGGGAAGAAGACAAGGCACCCTCTCCCCCAGGAAGCTAACTCTGAATCCTACACCTCCAACTGTAGCACTTAAATGTCTTCTGACCAGTTCATGTAAAAGACCGTCTCCCTACTTTGAAAGTGAGATCCTCAAAGGTGCCCATGCATCATACTACTTTTCTATCTTCTGTAGCATTTTAGCACTATAGTCAACACACATCAGTTGTGTAATAAACACATTTGATTGACTGACATCGCAAAATGTCCTCTGAAGTGATTTTTAAAATAACTTTTTTTCTAATTGCAAAAGTAACATATCTACACTGTAGGGACTTAAACAATTCAGAAAGTACAAAGAGGTTGAAAATACCCTTGAACTTTCTTGCCAGAGATCACCACTATTGACATTTTGGTGCATTTTCGTTCTTCGGCACACAGTTTAATACAGTGGAGCACAAACTCCTTAGGTGTAATTTTGTACCTTACCATTTTCTTTTCATAGAAGCATTTCCTCATAACCATAGCAATGGTCACATGATGTTAAATATCACAACTTACCTAGGCATTTCCTCATTGCTGGATTACTGTGGTCATTTCTGTAAATGATATGTTTGTGCATACATATTTTTCTGTGTTTTAGATTATTTTCCTAGGACAAGCCATTACATAATTTGTTTCCTCCAAACGTTATCGTAGCCCTCAAAGTACAGTGATCTTTTTTTGACTGGGTCTCCCATCCTTCTCTGCTTCTCCCCCCTCCCCCAACCTCTAGAGGTTTAACTAGAGCAGAAAAAAGTAGAGGAGACAGGGGAAAAGAAAAGAAATACATAAAACTGGACTATTTTAGGCAGAAATCAGAGCCAAGGACGTGGTTAGTTGAATTTTTCCCTTCACCTGATATCCTGGGACCCCCGCCCCCACCCCCACCAACTTCCCACTCTGCCTCCCCGGACTGTCTCCACCAGTCTCTCATTTCTCCCCCAGACGACCACTTGAGAAAAAAGAAATCTTACCATAATATTTCCAAGTTCTTGTATTTTGTCTCTGTATAAGTCTGTCTGCGTTGCTTCTTACTTCCAGTTGCTTGGCTGACATTTATGTTAGAAAGAGACTGAGAGCCTCTGTGGCTCAGGGGCCCTTGTCTCTCAGGAAGGCCACCAAGGTAGTTCAAGTCCACATGGGAAAGAGTGTTGGTGTGTAGCCGCGGGTATGAAACTCCTTTCTCCTCTTGGTCTCTGCGTCCTCTTTCTTTCCTAAAATCCGTCCCCGCGTGATATCCAATGGAGTGTTTATATGATATCTTGTCTGCAGTCTGCTGCGCTGCAGCAAGTGTACTGGAGGCCACTTTGGGCTCCCGGCTTCCAAGTGCACTTGAGTGGTATAAGTCACGGTTAGGGGCGTTCATGATCACAATTGTTCCACGCTCCGTTGAAGCATCGGCAGGCTTATTTTGACCTTGCTGCTGTCTGGGAGTGTCTTTCTCGTGTCCCTGACTGACGACCAGCTCTTCAGTCACCAGAGACTTCCGGCCACGGTTGCGTTTCCGCTGTCTGCGACTCTGGTGTGTGGCTGGTCTTCCGGGAGGGCGCTGCCCATCGGCTGTTTCGGAAGACTGACCTCTTGGTGTGGTACCTGGATTTGCACTTCCATATTGAGACCAGTGCTCCTGAGGTAATCCCAGAAAGATATTTTCGGTTAATGTAAAGCTAAAAGTTTGGCACTCTTCCCAAATTTTAAATCAGTGTTTTTTAAACTGGGAGTTGAGACTTCTAGGAAGGTGAGCAGGGAATTGAAAGTAGATAAAAACTCTAGAGAATTTTTTCCCCAATTCAGTCAATGACAGGATAAGATAGCGGAGTGACTACTCCTGGAAATTTTAGATTATGAATTTTCCAGAAAGAAATAGGAGTTTAGAATGGGCTTTATTTCAAGGACAAGCCTTTGACCTAAAATGTCATAAAATTAAGTGTTACCACGTTGGGCAGGTGGGCAGCAGGAGAAGCTTTCCCTCTGAAGAGCTGTAATACAAGTGTATTTTAATTAATATGAATATTTTAAAATATTAAGCAGAAAGAACACCAATGATTTGCTTTGCTAACCAAGTGCAAGTTTAGTATGAGATACAGTTCCTTTATCAGATCTCTTTCTTCATATAGTTCGGAAGCTAGAAATGACCTCCTCACCAGACGAAATAAACCAGATTTTATTCAGAGAATTATAAGAGAGTCTGTGCTGTGATAGGACGTCTGTGAAACCTCAGGGGTACTTTTGCTTCTGTCCCTTCACACAGCCTTACTTAGGCCACCAAACATTGGGGGAACTATTTCAATTCCGCACAGTCTTTGTGCTTTTCATAGTTTTGTAACAGCAAAATGTACTCCTGATGTAATAGATACTTTACGTAACTATATTGTGCTAAGCTATTTAGAAATATTTTCCAAGAATAAAGCACTCACTACTTTGCGAAGAACAAGCTGAGTTACGAGGCCTTTGGAAAGAATGACAAAATGCTTACTCAAGGTGGTGAGATGCCCGTATGCACCCGCGTGTTGTGCACCTGCAACACATTCCCTCCTTCCTGAACGCACGCGTATAAGATCTCTGTGGTCTGTATTCATGAACGTTAGTCAAAATATGCAAGTTGCCTGGATCATTTGAGAAAAGAGCTTAAAGTAAATAAGTCATGTTTTTGTTCACACCATTTGTGTTAGCGTGCCGTAAAGAGTGATCGAGGTAGAGCGATGAGTTCGACTCTTACTTCGCTTTTCTGATACAGTCGCTAGGGCTCATCCTGTTCCTGCATGACATTGAGTGGTATTCTATTTTGAACGAAATCTCATTATAATGATAAGGTCAAGACTATTTAAAATAGTAATAAACAACATTACTTCTTACATTGGATCTCTAAGTCAGAATGGTTTATAATTTGAAACTTAGAGCATGTTCTCCTTAGGATTTGTGCTTTCTGGACGATTGGCCAAATTCTGATCAGCTCCTCTAAACTTTAACTTTTACCTGTGGTGCTGCAAAAACGAAAACTTCCCTTTCTGTATTTCAGTTATGATAGGTCCTGGCCAGAGTGTCGTCCTGATACACCAAGGTTGTGGGTTTGATCCCCAGTCACGGCACATACAAGAATCAACCAATGAATGCATCCATAAGTAAAACAACAAATTTCTCTCTCTCTCTCTCAAATCAACTAAGAATTAAAAAAAGAGACAGGTTCTTTCTTCCACAAAGTATATGGAGCTGCAGGGGGGAAACACGGGCAAGAAGGCTCTGTGAACAGCCCAAGAGCATCTGTCCTTGTGGTAGACACTGAAGGAAACCGTACTGTACAGTTTACAGGGGTGTTCTTGAAACACGGTGGCTCTTTCCATGACTGTCATGACTGGCCATGGAGGGCAAAACAGGCCCCTTTCGCTATGATCTGTAAATATTGATTAATGCTGATAAGGTCATTCTTTTTAATATTTGTTCGGTCTTTTAACTGCTAGAAAATAAATGACCAGAAACTCTTTTTCTGCTGCCATACAGCTACTTGTTTCAGTTCTCTCTCCTTATTCCCACCAAAAAAGAAGAAGAGAAAACTGTTAGGAATTTTTTTCCAAGGGCACCAGACCTGAAGCCTTGGGTCACCACTTGGCTTTGGTCACGTTCTACCTCTGCCGCTGACAGTTCAGGAATGACAGTATTCTTCACAGGGTGCTTGGTCAACAAGGCCACGGACTCATCGTTTTATGAAACTTCAATGGTCTCAAGTGTTAAATTTGCTATTCATGCAAATGTAAGTGCCTAGAGGCGGCTTCCAGTCCCCAGAGCAGAAGACATTTATGGGCTTGCTGTGGTTTCTCTGGCCTCCCCAGAAGCCTGCTTGAGATCCGCATTCACCAGGGTTTATTACCCTACAGTGGAGGCATCAGGTGTCACTCCTTAGGTGGCAAGACCTGAGCTCCCTGACGTTCACACACAAAGCAGGTCTCAGGCCATTTAATCTCCATCAGCACTGAAATCCTCTGTTTCATCGAGCTCTCACTGGGGCTCTTTTGTTACTCGCATGCACAATCAGCCCATACTCCATGCACTCAGAATAACTGCTTAATGGCAGTGGGTTTTCCTGCCACACACAGAGCAGGGTCCTCTGTCGGGACTGTTAGCATTGGGGAATCCTGATGCCTAACGCTACGATAACAATTTCTTAGTAAGAGCCGTACTTAGTTATTAATGTTTGTTCACACTGTGCCATCTGGGGGGAGTTTGCCCCAACCCTGGGAAAGGGTACCCAGAGGCTCTCTCTTCCAATGGCTTTGCTGTTTGCATGTCGTAAGCTCAGGGAGAATGTATGTTCTGCTTTCAACCAAGAAGTCCATCTGCTTTTAAACAAAACCCATTTTGCTCATAAAGGGAGCACACATACAGCCTACTACCTCTCTGGCAGTTACCCTGATCAACCCTGGAGTCTTGAGTGTTGTGTCTGGGCTCCAGGGTGAGTTCTGAGATAGAGGTTTCTGTTGTGTTTATTAACAATAAGGTTTTCAGTCAAGATGGTAGAGTAGCTAGACACAGTACTCTTATCCTCCCATGACCACATGAAAATTACAACTAAATTACAGAACAACTACCATCCAGAACTGCCTGAAACCTAGCTGAACAGAAGTCCTATAACAGAGGATATAAAGAAAAAACCACACACAGACTGGTAGGACAAGCAGAGATGTGAAATGGACTGGTTCCCACACCCATGTGTGACAATTAAAAATCAGGAGGGACATACTGGATGCAGAGGTCCCCACTGAGAAGTGAGTGGTCCCAGTCTCATACCAGATGCCCCAGCCCAGGCTTCCAGTGCCAAGAAGACAAGTCCCCATAACTTCCGGATGTAAAAACCAGCGGGGATGGCAGCTGAGCCAGACAGAGGGCTTCTGGAGTCCCAGGCAGTTCCTCCTAAAGGGCCTGCGCATGGACTTACTCAGACTCATTTGCTCTGAGCTCCAGTGCTGGGGCAGTAACTCAAGAGGCACCAGGCACATACAGGGAGGAACTGAATTATTTGGCATCAGGGTGAGAGCTGGGGGCAGCTTTCTCCCAGACAGAAGTGCTGACAGAGGCCATTGTTTCTGTGCTAAAACCCTCCTCCCACACAGCCAGCAGGCAGGAGGGTGCCATATCTGAGTCTCCACTGACCAGGCTCACACTGTTTGCCCTGTCCTGGGGATTCCCTGAGACCCCTCCCCACCCAACTTGCAGGGCCACCCAAGCTGTTTCCAGTGGTTTTTCCATACAAATGACCTGTCTTGGTGCATGTATGGACTTTTCTAAAAGCTTTCAAATGTTCACAAGCTCCAAACAAGCAGGATCTGGCTTCAATATGTCCCATTCATCCTGCTAAGTGGTCCTAGGTTCAGCACTAGCAGCAGCTCGCCTTTACAAGTGACACACTCAAGGGGCGGAGTTAGTGGGCACCCCTGCTCCACTGAAACAAGTCCTTCTGTGTTGGGTTGGTTCCTGCACAGCAGACCCTCCACTGTAGTTATGGGAGTCTTTGAAACCAATAGGCCTGGAGATAAATCCCTCCCACTGATATACCAACAGCAATCAAGGCTCAACTACAACAGGAGGGTGCACACAGCCCACACCTGGAGTGTCCAGCTTGGGGGACTGGGAGCTTATGCCACTGGGCCCCATTGGACAAATACTACATTAGACCACTCTGTCAAGACTGGGAGATACAGCAGCTCTAGAAACAAACACAGGGGCAGCCAAAATGAGACAAAAAACATGTCCCAAATGGAATAACAGAATGCAACTACAGAAACATAACTAAACGAAATAGAGAAAAACAATTTACCAAATGCAGAGTTCAAAACACTTGTAAGGATGCTCAATGAAACTAGAGGAAGAGTAGAGGAACTTACTGAGACCTTCAACAAAGATACAGGAAACATAAAAAATGAAATAGAAAACATAAAAGAGAAAGTGGCAGTCAAGACGGTGGCATGGGCAAACATGCCTTGCCTCCTCATACAACCGCATCAGAATTACAACACTAAAATGTAGAACAGCCATCACTCAGAACCATCAGAAATCAAGCTGAATGGAAGTCTGACAGTTACAGAATTAAAGACCACATTCATCCAGATTGGTAAGGGGGGCACAGACACGGATCAGGCTGGTCCCACATCCATATGTGGTGGATAAAAATTCAGGAGGGATATGTCTGGAGTGAGGAGTCCAGCCCCATAGCAGACCTCCCAGCCCAGGGTTCCAGTACCAGGAAGATATAAGTTCCAATAACTTCTGGCTGCAAAAACCAGCAGGGATTGAGTCAGTAGAAGAAACTTCAGGACTCCCAAGCAGTTCCCCTTAAAGAACCCACACACAGCCTTACTCAGGCTCACTCCTCTGAGCTACAGCACCAGGGCAACAGCTTGAAAGGCACCAGTGGCATTCAGGGAGGAACTGAAGTGTCTGGCATCAAGACGAGAGCTGAGGGGCAGCTTTCTCCCAAACAGAAAGGTGGGCAGAGGCCACTTCCCTTTTCTGAACTCTCGTCCCATAGATCCACAGAGCCAGCAGGTGGGTGCCTTATCTGAGACTCCATCAACCTGGCTAACACTGTTGGCCCCACCCTGGAGATCCCCTGAGACTCTGTCCCACCCAACTTACTGGCCTACCCTTGGCCCAGTACTGGGTTAAAAGTACTGTTAACCAAGTCTTTCCCATATGAATGGCAGGTCTTGGCTCATGCTTCACAACTTCCTAAATCCTATTGAACAAGCAACAGCTGGCCTCAGTAAGACACCAGCCCTCATATCTCTTACTAAGTGGCCACAGGCCCAGCACTAGCAACAACCAGCCTAACTTCACAGCTTAGCTTCACCTGGGAATCGCCAAGCCCAGCACATGTAGCAGTCATCTCAGATTGTTTTACAGCTCAGGCAGAGTGGACCTGGGCAGAACACAGGTGGGAGCTGACCATGGCCTGCACCACCTAGGAAACCCCAGAGCCTGCACACCCAGTAGACAGCTACAGACTATGTTGTGACACCACCACCCTGCCCTGCACAGCTGACCTTCCATGGAGAGCAGAAGTTGGTGGTCAGTGGTGTCAGCCAGTCCTTGAAGCTGACTGGCCTGAGTAAATCCCGCGTCCATTGACCTGCCCAGAGTAATGAAGGCTCAACTACAAGAGGAAAGTATACGCAGCCCATGTAGAGGGCACACCTCAAGTACATAGCTTGGGTGATAGGGGAGGCTGTATCACTGGACCCTACAGGATACCTACTACATTAGGCCACACTATCAAGATAGGGACTCCTAGAAGCTTTCCCTAATACATAGAAACAAACACAGGAAGGCTGCCAAAATGAGGACAAAAACAAACATGGGCCAAATGAAAGAACAGATCAAAACTCCAGAAAAAGAACTAAATGAAATGGAGATAAGCCATCTATCAGATGCATAATTCAAAACACTGGTTATAAGGATGCTCAATAAACTTGAGTGAGGACCTCAAGAGCATAAAAAAATCCAGTGAGAAACAAAGGATATCCTAATTGAAATAAAGAACAATTTAAAGGGAAATAACAGTAGAGTAGATGAAGCCGATAATCAAATCAATGATTTGGAACATTAAGGAAGCAAAAAACAACCAATCTGAGCAAGAAGAAGAAAAAATAATCCAAAAAAACAATAGTGTAAGCAGCTTGTAGGACCACGTTAAGCAATCCAACATTCAGTTCATATGGGGTGCCAGAAGGAGAAAAGAAAGACCAAGAAATTGGAAATCTATCTGAAAAAATAATGAAAGAAAACTCTTTAATTTGGTGAAGGAAATAGACATGCAAGTCCAGGAAGCACAGAGCTTTGAGATTAGTCAGAGATCCTCTACACCTTTCACACTATCACTTCTTTCCCTTGCCTAGAAAGCCAAGAGTAATTTAAGAGTGTCTAGAAAGAAAATACCCTAGTTCATTCATTTGAAGCTTTACTTAATTGAACAAGTTTCTATTTCTTTTACTGACAACATGCTCCTTGCTGGTGAGAGTCAGCTCCCTTGCACTGCCAGAGCAAGGCTAGACCAGTGAGGGCTAGACCCTTAGCTACACACTGTGTCCAGTTCTGGGCACACAGTGGAAGTGGGGTTTGGAAAACCTGTGAAGATTCCCAGGCACACACAGAATGGTTTGGGACAGCAAGATCTACATGGAAAGGTCAAGTGAAGAGGGATTCCTTGGCTTGTAAATAAGACGATAATTACCATCAATTATCAGCATTTTATTGTATTCTATTTTTTAAAATATTTTTTAGAGAAAGCAGAGAAAGGAGAAGGAGAGGGAGAAAAACATGGTCTATGGGTTGCCTCTTGTGTGCCCCTAACTGGGGATCTGGCCTGCAACCCAGGCATGTACCCTGACTAGGAATTAAACCAGTGACCTTTCAGTTCACAGACCAGTGTTTAATCCACTTAGTCACACCAGCCAGGGCCAATTATCAGTATTTTTAAAATGAAACTATATAGGCTTAAATTGTGTCAGGGACCTTGCTTCCATCCTGTCATCTTTCTTTCCTTGTCCTATCTCTCGTTTCTCTTTCTCTCTCTCTCTCTCTCTCTCTCTCTCTCTCTCTCTCTCTCTCTCTCTCTCTCTTTTCCAGCATGTAAATGTGTTTAAGACTCTCCTGTTACCAGATGGAAGAATCCCTCACTTGATCACACTCTTGGCTACACCTCCTCTCTTGACCCACAGTCAGGCCTGGAAGGGCAGGCTGTGCTGGTCTTTATTTCCCCAGCTCTCCTCTGACCTCCGCCCGGGGCAGAGCGTCGATTCTCAGTCCCCACGGAAACTGCTCTGCTCAGGCCACCTGTTCCCTCTCAGTTGCTAAATCCTATGGGCTCCTTTTTCTTTAACTTCCAATTTTTTCAAACTTACAAAATTATTTTAAATTTACAGAAAAACGGCAAGAATAGCACAGAGAGTCTCCAAAGATCCTTATACAAAGATTCACCTATATTGAACCTTTTGCCACATTTTGGCATTCATTCTGTCTTCTCTCCATATATTGCTAGATAGGCACACAAATACATTTACACTGTTGTTTATGCTATTGTTTCTTTCTCAATCACCTGAAACACATATCTGAGTTGCATATATCATTACCTTTTCATGGCACCTTTTTACTTGTCTTCTCTGCAGAGTTTGACCTTGTTCACTGATTTTTCTTCCTTAAAATTTTCATGTCTCCAATTTCATGACACTGGTTTATCCTGGTCAGCTTTCTACCTCTCTGTCCATCCCTTTGTAGACTCCCCTCCTGCTCTCCACCCTTAAAATTCTGTCATTCTCTACAAGGCCCTGCTCTTGACCCTTCTCTCTTCTGCCCTACAAGTCCTGGGGCATTTCAGCAATTCTAACAGCTTCAGTGCACCAGTGAATTCTAATGATGCAAATGGGTTGCTAACTCAGATGTGTCTTCTGCATTCTGCGCCCAGTTCAGATACAGGCAACTCCAAACCCAATATCAGGCCCACCCCCATGTTCACGCCCCCCTCCCCTTCTGCCCGGCATCAAAGCCCTCCTTTTCTTCCTCAGTGGAACTGATATCACTAATCAGACACTCGGAAACTTAGATTTTCCTTTTGGGTCTGGCCCTCAGCCTTGACTTGGATAAACTCTAAACTCCTCTTTAGGTTTGGAATTCCTTTCATTGACATATACATGGTGATGTGAGCAGGATTCCAAAGGAAACCACCCAGGACCACCCTGCAGACCCAGACCTGTGTTTGGTACTCTCAGGGGCCCGTTGTGCCCCACTGGCCCCTCGCTTCATGTTGGGTGACCTTGGGTGAGCTCGCTCGTGGAATCCTGGACCTTCCAACTTTTAGTCCCAGGTCCCAACTTTATTTGAGCTGTTACTAGGAAATCCTCGAGGTGGCACTAAAAGATAAGGGTTGTTTGAATTGAGCTTTACCCAGGAAGAAAGGAAGGGTTGGCTGTCTTACATTTTAGTCTTTCAATTGGGATTGCTTTCTGGGAGTCTGACTAAAAAAAGTCCTTGCTGGTTAAATGAGAAACTGAACTCATTCAGCTCCAAAGAAAAGAGGCACCTTCCAGTTCAAAGTTTGAGTATTCTTAGGTAACTAAGAATCACTGTGGGGAGGCAGAGAGTCTTAGAAACCTCAAGGCATCAAGTGGTCCCATAGGGAATTCTAATGCATTGCAACTGAGTAATTGACTGTCCCGGGACACACAATAAGAATGGCCATCCAGTGATCCAAGTCCTCACAGTTGTATTAGACAGCCCAAGAGAGACGCCAAGTCACACAAGAAGGTTCAAGAGACTCAGGAGGTAAAAGTCTTGGAAGTCAACCCACGAGCAGCATACTGTAACCCACTACATAATATTTCTAGAAGCTTATTTAAATTCTACTGAATTCTAAAGGAAATTAAATTCAAATGGGAAACTGTGTCTCCAGGCTGACAAGCCCCAAATGGGCAGCCACCTACTAACATTCCTGGAGGACTCGTGTCCAATCCACACAGAGCTTTCATTTGACAGTATTTACAGAAATGGAAAGATTTAACTAAAAATGTTCTCAGCTTAAGATGGCTAAAATGGGGAACTTCTGATCTATTCCAATTGAATAGGCCAGCTCTAATTACATGAAATTAATGGGAGGCTTACTTTGTTTGAAAATTAGGAGCCTCAAGACAAGGCACAAACTCTCTTCTCTCCAGTAAGTTAATGTGAAAATTTTAGAGACTATCTCAGTTGAAAAGGGCTCCCAAAGCCACTCACTGCCAACTGCCCACTTCCATCCTCTCCAATCTTTTCCCGTGACTTTTCCTCCCCCTTTTCCAATGATTCCACTGTGTCCTCTGCTTTCTGAGCTCCCCTTTGCGGACTGACTCCCCTTCCTCCTGCCTCTCCCCTTTCTTCTTTCCCTTCTCGGATGCCCTCACCTTCACCGACTAAAAAAGAAACTAAAAAATAACACAACCAGGACAAACTAGAAAGACCAGAAACTCTGGTGGCTCCCTTTAGGGAAAAGCCGGTCTCAGGAAGGGGAGAACCAGCAATTGTTTATACTGCTTTGATTAGGACAGAATTAAGAAATCTAACCAAAGATGTTCCTGATTCCCTCCAAGGCTCCATCAGACTTGCTAAAGGATTCAGCTATTAGAACCCACAATCCTGGTTTTTCAGATCGGTCCCAAATGATACACCCATTCATTTCTGAGAGTAAAGCAACACAACAGTTAAATAAGGCTTTTTTGGGGGGAAAAACCTGTAGATTGTTTTAAGACAAAGAGAAATAGACCAGGATGAATGCAGGGAATTAGCCGATTGGTTTCACCAAGTCATTTCTGAGATTTTCCATCAAAAAAAGATGGAGGGGGAAATTTCCCCCTAAAATCCAGCAATGCAGGTAAAGACCCAATGAAACCATACTTGATGTCTTTGAACACTTTAAGAAAATTTTCAAACAACATTCAGAACTGACTCCAGACACTTTTAATAATCATCAAAATAATCCATTTCTCAAATTGCCATGTTTGGGAAGGATTAGATGAAAAATTTGTGATTTAGATTAAACAGCATAAATTAAACTGGCCTATGTACAATGCAACTAATAAGCTAGCAGTTCTAGCTGATCAATTATCTAAAACTATTCAAAAGGAGGAAGAGGATAAAGCTACTAATCATGAATTTACAGCTCTAACAATTAAGCAATCAGGCCAGACCTTCCCAAAGAACTTTCAACAAGGGTACAGAGAGTCTGCTGTCACTATCACAAGCCAGGTATCTTCAGAAAGACTAAAGAAAACTGAAATGGCTTTTAGGAAAAGAAGAAAACCAGAAGGAAGTATAGGGCTACTCTAAAAATTATGAGGGTCCTTCCCCTTCTCCCTGCCAATACTTTAGGGGAGGCTGAAATTATCATAAAGGGGAAACTTGCCAAGGCTCTTAAAAATAACAGGACTACTTTATCTGTTGCCCACTCTACCCAATCAAATTGCCCTCTCCCTCAGAGTGAAACTTCTAGACAAGTTGTAGGGATAGCTAACCAATCAGTGTCTATTTTTAATTCAGTACCTGTTGCCTTTCAGCTCAGGATGGTAGGGGCAACACATAGTTTTACTAGTCAAATCTGCTCCATTTCACCTGATAGGACAGGGCTTTCTTACAAATCATGACACCCACATAGCCTTTTCTCAAAAGGGCATATGTAGCCCTGACCAGGTGTGTCAGTTGGTTGGAGTGTCATCTCATACACCAAGAGATTGCAGGTTCAATTCCTGGTCAATGAAAAAAAGTGGGGGCAATGTATTTAGAAGTAAATGAAATCAGGCATCTAATCAATTGAGAAAATAATGATTTTAAAGAAGGCTCAAAAAGAGGAAACTAATTTTGAGCCCGAACATTTAAGTTAGCTACTCATGTCAAAATAACCATTGACAATACTTTGCCTCCATTGGTATTTGTCAATACCCTTCGAGACCCAATGCACTGGCCATAATTAAGCTCCTTATAAAAGACTTATAAAAGAATACTCAAATAGAGAGCTTATAACTCATGCACAAGTCCTTGTAATACTCCTTCCAGTAAAGAAATCCAATGAGACAGGCTAAGAATTTGTACAAGATCCTAGAGCTCAATGAAATTGTTATTCCCACACAGTCTGTGGTCCCAAATCCACACACACTATTATCTACCTTTCCTGTGGATTGCCAGTATTTTTCAGTAACAGCTTTATGTGGTGCCTTTTCAGCATTTCGGTAGCAAAGGACAGTCAACATCTTTTTGCCTTCACTTGGAAAAGCTTCCAATTCACTGGGACAGTAATGTCCCAGGGATGTACAGAGAGTCCCACATATTTCTCTCAAAAACTAAAGGTTGATTTAAATGATACTGAATTTCCCAGAGGTTCCACACTGATTCAGTATGGGGATGATTTACTTTTATGCTCCAGGATACCCTTAGACTTTCAAGAGGACACAATTTATTCATTATAACATCTAGCCATAAAGGGACATAATGTCTTGAAAGATAAGACTTTCTTTTTGTTTACCCCAAGTAAAATACCTTTGCCACCTTCTAATTAGCTATTAATTAACCCTGAAAGACTCGTAAGAATTCTAGCCTCCCCTCTTCCAATATCTAAGAAACAGCTTAGGGCATTTCTAGAGCTGACTGGATGGATACTGTTGCAGCTGGGTCTCAAATTTTTCATTAGTACCTCAACCTCCATCTGGATTATTAAAATCAGATTGGCCTGATCCAATCCAATGGACTCACCAAGGGAAACGAGATACAGAAGCTCTAAAGAAGAATTATCTAAAGCTCCTACTTTGGGAGACTTGAAGTATAAACATCCTTTCTTCCTTTTTATACATAAAAAATAAAGGATATGCTTTAGGAGTTTTAACTCAGAAACATGGAATCACGACAGACCCACAGGAATTAGCACTCCCTCCTTGTACGCGGCCTGTCGCTGCTCAGCCGCGTTCGGGGCTGTCCTGGAACAGTTCATTCTCCTCACTGTGTCGAATCTTTACTGAACGCCATCACACTCGTGGCTTCCCTGTCAGCGGACTGGCTTCCTATGAAGTACTGCTTTCCTCACCTAATATCACTTTTCTCGGTGTAACAGTCTTAACCCAGCAACTTTACTACTTTACTGAAGGAAGAAACCCAACATCGCACTTTTAGGGGTGGTTTACAGGGAACTCCTACTGATAATGCTGACTTAACTTGGCTGCAGATGGATCTCACCTAAAAGATGAACAGGGGCATCACCAAGCTGGATATGCAGTAACTCCCCTGGTGGACACACCGGGAAGTCCTCATCCACCTGATATAAGATCTGCTCCAGAAGCTGAATTAATGGCTCTAAGTGAAGCTTGTTGGTTGATCAAAGATCAAATAGCCACTATATATTTTTCTGGTCTTTAAAAAAATTAAATTATTGCGGTGCCACGAGTCAATAATATAAGCTTTGAGTGTACAATTCTGTAATGCGTATGTGAGCTGCATTGTAGGCTCACCACCCAAAGTCTAGTCTCTTCACATCACCGTGTATTTGACCTCTTCGCCCTCTTCATCCTTCCCCCACTCCCTACCCCCTCTGATAACCTTCATACTGCTGTTGGTGTCTATGAGTTTATTTCTTCATTCGTTGCTTTCTGTTTATATCCCACATCTGAGTGAAATCATATGGTTCTTGTCCTTTTAAATTTGACATATTTTGCTAAAAACAGCCAATATCTATACTGATAGTTGCAATGCCTTTGGTGTAGTTCATGGAATGATATGGACATCTGCCCTGTCTGTGACACTTACTTCCACCTATACTGAATGTCAAAAACTTCTTGAAAATGAGAAGCCACCAACAACTGACGTAAAGACCTGTCCCCAAGAAACTGGACCAGGCCTGTGTCACCCAGCCTTTACAGAGACTAACTTGAAGTTCTTGCCTTCATCCCTTGCTGATCTTGATTTACACCACAGGAAGGTTGTCAAAGATGCTAACAAACCCAATTGGCTCCCTTTTCCTTATCTCTCTTTCATTACTCTAATGCCTAAAAAAGTTTTAGGTAAAACTTTCCCAAAGTTCTACTAAAGAAGGAAATCAGAGTGATTGTTGAATATGTCATCAAATTCCTAAGTCAGTAAGAAACCAATACTTACCATTAGCTGCACCTGTTACCAACTTTGGACCCACACGCAACGCCACTGTCTTCCCAACCCATGTCCAACTTCACCTTTCGGGGAGAAACTATTCAAGAATGAGGACGATCCATCCCTTGCTTTTCACTGTCCCCTGTCATCTCCACCAAATTTGAATTTAACTCTGCTCCTTCCCTGATTCCTTTCTTACTTGATCTCTAAATGTCTACATGACAAAATTAAAAAGAAAAGTATAACCAAATTATGTAAACTTGTTCCTTCCATCCAATGCCAACCCGATGGATTTTAGAAAACATGTATAATAAATGGTTCCACCCTTTACTGAAAGGGATTCTCTCACTAATACCTGTGAATGATCCACAGATAAAGATACTCAAGTGGGGGAGGTAGTCTGTGCTCCACCCGAGTTTACTTTTATTCATGGCATAGGGGAAGATCCTCCTACTACAGGGTGGACACACTGATGTTTAGACAGTTGGCAAATGGGAGGACTCTATTTTGGGGGTGCAGTTCATCACTCCTTTATCTCTTCTTAAGAATCCCCCAGCATTCCACAAGACAAATTATTTTAACAAAGAGCTGTTTCACCGGAAGCAAAAACAGATCATGAGGCCTTAAAAGGAAATGCTGGTTGATGATCATGACAGATTTGGATAAAGTATACCTGGCATGCTAATCCCAAGAGCCAGAATATATATCAGTAGGGATATGATTAAAAATTTATCTGCCACCATCGGAAAACTGCTAAAGAGATGGCTAAGACTGTTGCTGCATGACAAAAGTCTCTAAATTCACTTGCTTGGGTTGTCCTTGACAATCACCCAGCCCTTGACTTCTTGCTGTCCAAACAAGGTGGAGTTTGTGCTGTTGCTCATACCACCTATTCCACATATATAAACATCTCAGGGGGAGAAGAGATTTAATTAGAAAAGGTCACTCAACAAGCTAAACGACACCCGAGAAAAGAAAGAATGACCCACTACGTGACTTGTTTAGCTGGCTACTTTCAGGGTTAAGAACATTGTTTTGATTTCTGCTAAAGAGTGTTATGGTATTGGTAGGTTTGCTGATCCTCTTTGTAGCATTCAAATTCAAAGTCTATTTTCTTTCACCCTGCTTGAAATCAGCTGCTCCTACTAAAATTATGGTGATGCAAAGAATAAAAATGATCTGTCAAGCACTACGTCCTTTTAATTAGGAATGACTTGAAGTCTTTTTCTGCTATACATAAACTGCTTGCGTATCCTTTCGGATCAAGAAGATACAGACTAACAAGGCTCAGAAGTCTGACTACCTTTTGCCAATTACACTTGATTTATTAATTAATGTGTGTACTTTACTCAATAAGGTCTGATATCCATGTTAATACAAATGGAATCTGAAATGTCTGTAAGACAATGGCCAAGTGTAGCGGGTGTAAAGACCTACAAGACTCTGAGGGTCTCCCTGAGCTTTAGAAAATTTCAGATGGAAAGACAAACACCATATGATCTCACCTATATGTGGAACCTAATCAACAAAACAAACAAGCAAAATA
Source organism: Carollia perspicillata (assembly GCA_004027735.1). Taxonomy (NCBI): domain Eukaryota; kingdom Metazoa; phylum Chordata; class Mammalia; order Chiroptera; family Phyllostomidae; genus Carollia; species Carollia perspicillata. The sequence goes on along the minus strand of PVKM010010700.1, from coordinate 921 downwards.
TAACCAGAGACACTGAAATTAAGAACAAACTGACAGTAACCAGAGGGGTGGTGGGAGGGGATAATGAGGGGAAAAGGGGGAAGGGTTTTCAGGGTCAAGTATAAAGGACACATGGACAAAACCAAAGAGGGGTAGGATCAAGGGCGGGAAGTGGGGATTGCTGGGGTGGGGGGGAGTGGAAGGGGGAAAATGGAGACAACTGTACTTGAACAACAATAACAAAATGTGGGGCAGGGAGGAGAAAGAAAATGTAACTTATAATGCTGTATCAGGCATCCAGCTAAATCCTAAACTAAAATCTTCAATAATTCAACTGGCTGGTAAAAAAAACTATTCTTAATAACACTTTCCAGTGCAAAGTAGATGGGCCATATTAAAGAAGATGGAAGTACATGGGAACTCATCTTACTGTCCGATTATAAAAATCAAAGAGGTAAATGGTCACATCCACAAACTATGTGAAATTCTGAGTTCGCCCAAACCTGTCCTGTTGCATCTACCCCGACAAGTAACAATGTATGGTATGTGGGGAAGGACCATTTTTGTTGGGAAGGACTAGAAAATTCCTCTGTCATTCTAAGTCACTTCTACTGTAATTACACTAAATTTATATTAAATGCTATAGGAATATGGTATAATACAGAGATTACAGGTAAAGAACTTTATCTCAGGCTAATAAAACATAAGAATATTAATACTGAAAATCAAATGTACTGGGAAATTGAACTCAATTCTCTCCACGGAGTTATTTCCATGGAAACTGGCCAGGAGAAAAATTAGAAATTTAGGTCATGAAATAGCTAGAAGTCTTCATTCATTGGGCCAAACCTCTCATAAGGTACAGATGGCAATGGATGAAGGAGGAAAACACATTGTTATTTTGGTAAAAACCATGACGACACCTGTAAAGCGTTCTTTGAC
>PVKM010010699.1:0-34473 GCA_004027735.1 Carollia perspicillata | reverse complement strand
CACATCCTGTGTTTGCCTGGAAATTTGAGGGTAGATAAAACATATGAATTGATCATATGGGTTTGGGAATCAGAAGGATTTATCACTGAGTACTGTGTCTGCCACTTCCTAGCTATGATCTTGGGTAAGCTACTTCCGCTATAATAATATGTATCACCTGAGATCACACATGCAAATTATTTAGCAGTTATTTCAGGGTACTAAGTAAGTCCTCAAGACATATCAGAAATTATCAATATCAAGCATTCATGGCTTAGAGTTAGAAGTCCTTGTCTCTTTCTTTGGATAAATCAAGATCTGATTCAGAAAATGTGAAATAAATAATTTCAGTGGAGTTCAATAACTGCTATTAGCAAGGGAAGGTCACGGCTGTGGGAATTTGTTCATATAGCCTGCAGAATAGGAAGGAAATGGTATCTGGAATCTTGGTAGATAAGTAGTTAAGCCAGAAGGAAAAGAGTCCAGGTAGGGCAGCATGTGCATAAAAAGGGGCATGACAGAGTGCAAGGCTTACTGGGGAGTGATAGGTAGTCTGGGTAGCACCGAAGAGATGCTGGGGCTGGTTCGTGTGGGGCCATTAGTGCCAGGGGAAGTCCGTTTCCTGGACATGCAGCCTGTGCTGTTGACACACCCTGCAGTTAGAAAAGCCTTGTGTTTTGTTTAACACTTTGCGGTGGCTGTCTTGAAATTCCTAGTAATATTTGAACAAGGAGTTCTACGTTTTCATTTTGCACTGAGCCCTGCAAATGTAGCTAGTCCAGGTGCCAAGGAGAAGAGTTTAGGCTTTTTCTTAAGGACGAGAACCTCCTATTAAAGGATTTTAAACAGAGGAGAACAGGATCAGACTTGGGTTTTAGAAATACCAGTCACAAGTTTTTCCTGGGAGAATAACGAATGGGAGGTCAGTGGAGAAGCTGTTTTAGCAATTGGGTTTGAGGGTGCTGAGGGTGTGGCCTACAGCAGAAAGGGCAATTATGGGAAGGAGGAAGCACCAGATTTGATAGAACTAGCCAGGAGAAGCAGCAGTAATTGGATCCTGAATGTAGAAAGCAGGGAGATCAGGATAATTCCCATCTTTCTTTAGCTCAAAAGATAGAGGACCACCGTTAGGACAGGGACCCCAGGTGGTGAGGGGCAGAAAATTCCGTAAGGAATAATGCTGTTTAGTTGTAAGGAATTATAAAATTCTCTTCCTTCCTCTCCCCTTCCTCCCCCTCCTCCTCTCCCATCCTCCCCCTTCTTCTCTCCCTTTCCCTCTCTCCTCTTCTTCCTCAACTCCTTGTCCATCTTGTCCATCTTCCTCTCCTCTCCTTCCTCTTTTTTTCCCCTCTTTTCTTTCATGGAACTGGGAAAATCAGTACAAGCCAAAAGGAAAAAGTGAGACAGATTTCAGACTTATCCCAGAAAGTATCTTTTCCTGTCTGTCCCCTAAAGGACTTCCAAGGTGCCAGGTGCTTTCCAACCTACTGGTCTTGTTCCTGAGGACAGGATCCCTCGTTTGAGAAGGCTTTTGTCTCATTACCTTTGCCTCCGTTCCCACACCCATGCCTTCATAACCTGTTTATGTCCTCCTTCTTCAGGCTGTTTAACAGACTTATCTTCAGGAAAGCCTTCACTGTATCCAGGCACTGTGTCCCAACCCCATTAACATGGACACACACACACACACACACACATAAGTCATTCCCCATCATCTATTTCCCTGACTTCCTGTCCTTCCCATTTTTCAGTGCTATCACAACTACAGTAAAATACTTTAATGATTATTTGTATAATGCCTGTCTCTATAAGCATCAAGAGACAAAAACAATAACTAATTTGCTCTCTGTGGTATCTCTTCAACTTGTCATAGCCTGGAAAAGAATAAGTGAAAAATCTTTTCTGAGTGCAGTAATACAAATAAATGAATGAATAGTAAATGAATAGAGTAGATTATAATGATGACTCATAGGGCCACCTCTAAGCACTCAGAAGCCAGAAGTCAAATCTTTGTCTTGTTTACCTTTGGAGGCTTGTGTACCCAAGCCCCATAAATGGGTCTCTGGTTAGAAAGATGTAAGAATAGCAGCTCTGGTAGTGGAGTATCAGACTACTTGATTGTAATGAGAATTACTTATTGGTCAGCCCTTTACAGTTTACAAACTACTTTTACTTGGATTCTCTCCTATAACCTACACAGTAATACTGAATCAGATAATTATTCTCAACTACAGATAAGAAAAGGAGGCTTGGGGAGATGTAAATTCCAAAGATGTCATGGAGACTAAGTGGCAGGACTAGTATCCCCAATTGATGTGTATTTAACTCTGAGGCCTGTGCTTTCTTCCCCATATGTTGGTGTCTCTTAAATTAATAGGCATTTACCAAGGACCATCTCTGTATCGGGCCCTGTGCTGTGTGCTTGGGCTGCAGAGATGAACCTGGCTCTGCAGTGAGAGGTAAAGGGAAAAACACACAGAACCAGTCCATACCCAGGGTGGAAGGAACTCAAAGGAAGGCACAACTGAGTCAGCTCTGAGGTTGGCTCAGCATCTGGGACCCGGGACAGAGCCAGGCTGGGGCAGTGCCTTCCTGAGAGACGGGATTAATCCCTGGAGAGCCAACGGGGGAGGTGGGGGACAGCCTGTGGTGTACTTGGGGAATGATCTCAGACACAGACAGGGAGGGGCCTGGCCCCTGCTCACTTTGCTACTGACAGTTACAGCCCCAGGAGCTGCTGCCCCAAACCAGCAGGGGATGGCAGGAACTGCCCTTAATCCTCAAACCTTCCATGGCCCGTTGCCTTCCTTCCAGTATTCCGTCCCCGATTCTGGAAGTTTCTCTTCCTAAAACCCATTTCTGACCTCATTTTTTTTTCCTCTTAGCTTTGATTACAGAAATAGCTGACAAGGGGTTACAGGAATGCTCCTGTGGAGGAGCAGAGAAGGGAAATTTGTGTATTAACAAAGTGTTGCACGGAAGTCATACTGACCTTCAGAAGTGAAGCCCACTCTGTGAGGTGCCATTCATTCAGTGTGGTCGTACCTTTATGTAAGTATGCGGGTGGTACTTGAAGTGAAGTGATGAGGTCTGTCACAGCAAAGCTCGTTTCTTCATTCACTTTAGAGCGAGGGGAAGGGCATCCCCTGGGAGAAGGGCCTAATCTGGTGTATTTCCTCACTCTGCCATTTAAATAAGATTGTGGTAAACTGCTTTATCACCTTCAGGCTCAGTTTCTTCTCTGTAAATTGAGCTCAACAAGAGAAACTACTCTATGGGATGATTGTGAGAATTAAATCAGAGAATATATGGCAAGTGCTTGGCTGAACATCTGTTATGTGACTGCTTTCTGCCAAAACGGAGCTGTTTGTATGATCTTTCATTCAACATGCATTTTTGCTGTGATCTTCTGGACGCCAGGTGGGGAATGTACAAAGAACTCACAGTCCTTGCTCTCAGGAACTGGTTCATGAGTGGTGACAAACACATGAAAACAAGAATCCTATGAATTAGAAGTACTTACTGAGATTAAGAAATGACAAAGAATTTCAGGACCACAGAAGAGAACAGGACTGATTCTCAAATGCAGGAGAGAGGGAGTCAGGGAATCCTTCGCAGAGGCAGTAAGGATTTGGAGTTCTCTGCTTGAGAATTCAAGGGAAGGGACCCTCCTGCATGAGGCCACAGAGCTATCCAGTGACTCAGTCAACATGGGGCTTCCCAGCAATGGCCTCTTGTTGATCTTATGTGAAGTCATTTTGTGGACTTTGGTTTGAGACTGGAAGAGGACTTGGGATATCTTGGCTGACTGAAATGACAGAGCATTGAAGACCATGAGCCTCGGAGTCAGAGATCCAGGTTCAAATATAAACTTCACAACTTTACATACAAGATATGTTATCTCAGGAAAGTTACTTAACATCACTGGGCCTCACGTTCATCATCTGCAAAATAATGGTACTGGATAACCAACCTCACAGAGCAGGCTGGTACCCAGTGAATAATTACCATATGTGTGTGTGCATGTGCCTGCTCCAGAGGGAGGGGGGAGGGAGGGAAAGAGAGAGAGAGAGACAGTTACCATATTTGCTGTGCATAATGCACTCCTGTGTATAATGTGCACCCACGTTTTTGGCCCAAATGTTCAGGAAAAAAATCTTTCTTTTTAATTTTTAATTCTATTATTTATTAATTCATTTTCATTATTTGTTTATTTATTTATATTGAGATACTGTTTTTTTGCATTATAAAGGAAATTTAGCATTTATATTTGAACATATTATGGTACAAAAAATTTATGTGACAAATAATTACAAAACACAGGAACAGATACAAGGCATTTCAGGTACTACTCATGTACATACACATTCTTATTTTTTCTTCAAAAATTTGGGCAAAAATGTACATTATACATGGCAAAATATGGTAATTTTTCCATATGAGTTAGCGCTTATTGAGTGCTTAATCTCTATGGTAGAAACTACAGTAATTATTATGAGTGTATAATTCTATGAAATTGATTCTATTAAGCCCATTTTACAGATGAGAAAAATAAAGTTTCAGAGAGGTTAAGTAATTTGTCTTAAGTAACATGCCTAGAAAGTAGCAGATTTAAATCAGGTTAGTTGTCCTTCTGATACCCAGTTAAGGTCAAGCTCTTCCTCTTGACCTTCAGTCACACCCTGTGGCTAAGCTCGTAGTTACCAGGTAACACAATTAGAATTAGACTCTGTGAAGCATGAAGTCCCTAAAATAGCAGCTTGCTTTTCTTGGGGGTGGAGGAGCCCCACCCAAAGCTTGCTCCAGGGCCTTGGAAGAAGGGAAAAAAGGGAGGAAAGATGGCTTTATTCAAAAAGGTGACACGTGTTTTCCAGGGGCTGCCTCCAGAGATGGGATGGAGATTCTGAACATATTGCTTTGAAACTTCTCGTTCAGTTTTTTTTCTTGCTTGCTTCAGGCCTTGGGGAGACTGGACTGTTGAGGGTTTTTTTTTTTTTTTTAATGGAAAAAAGAAAGAAGGGCTTTAAACTGAAGTTCTAAGGAAACCGTTTTTCTGTGCCTGTTTCAGGGGATGCTATAAATCAAATCAAATTCTACTGCCCTGCTTATTTCCAGGAAAGGGGAACTATATGAGAAAGCTGTAGCGAGGGAGAGAGAGGTTTGGAAAGAGATGGCTTTAGCTTTGAAAAGAAGGGATTTATCTTTTACAATGAGTTTCTTAAATTGTTTCACTTGATTGCTTTTTGTTGGAAGGGTCCTGGGAGCTATGCCTTGTGCTAGGTACCGGAGGAGGGGCTCCCACAGAAGTGCAAGTTACAGTTTCTAAGTGATATGATACTAGACTTTGTCAGAAGTATAGAGTGGGGCATTGTGAACTATAGGTCAATTTTCTCCTCTTTCAAGTCTTATTTCAAACAAGGGGGGATGTGTGTTTTAAAATGATTAGCTTTTACTGAAGGAGGCTGAGCAAATATAAAGCTTCATAGCAAGAAGGGATGAACCAGGTTGACAAGTTCAAGCTTCTATCTTCTTTTTTGTCATCCAGGTAAAGCTGTCATACCCCCCTCACACATCATTCCAGCTTTTCTGTAGTTGGAAGTGCAGCAATGGAGATTGTAAGGATAACATAACCTTTGAAGAAGAGACTTTGGTTTAATGATTAGAGAATCTTTCCTTTAAACCTTCTGAAAATAATAAAAACAAAAAGAAAGGCAAACAGAAGAAGTCAAATTTACTTCCCTTAAATTTGAATTTCTTGAGTGAAAGTGAAAATAGTTACAACCCAAACCACAAATGTTGATATGTTCCTACGTGATGCTGTGAATTCTTGTCTGTGGCAAGGGATTGAATGCTGAGATCATGAGTGTGATTCCCTGGGGCTAAAACTGGGGACAGATTTTCCTAGAAGTGTCACAATCCTGAAAAGACTACTGAGTGATCCTTGAAAATCTAAGAGAGTGGAATCCATGGAGAATCAAAGGTGGTGGGTGGCCCTGGAAGAAGAGATAATACCACAGGAAGCCACTGGCCAAGAGGCGGTTTCTCTGCAATGATGTTTACAAGTATTTATGGCAGAGCCTACTCATTCTTGCTTCCCCACCTGGTCTTGTCATTCCATCTCTTAAAAAAGAAAAAGGAATTGAAGTATAGAATGAAAACAGTGGTCATCAGATCACAGATCAGGGGACTTGTGACATACAGAATTTCTATGGGAGCTAAACTGACCTCCCAAACACCTAAAACAGAAAGAATGAACACAGGCTTGTGGCACGGGAAATGCTGAGTCTGGTGAGTGTTCTGGAAAACCAGTAAAATAAAAAAGTCTACCACTTTCGAGAGTTTTCCTCCCCTCTTTTACTTCTGCACCCTTACCATGCACAATATTGTTCAACAAATACTTTGTCAGATTAAAAAAGCTATCAGAAATAAATGAGCATAAAAATCTATGCAAAATATTTAATAGTTAAAGGAATTAAACACAAAGAGAACATACATTACTGGAAGAAGATTCAAGCAAATCACTTTCCAGTTCTCAATAGCATCAAGGAAATCAGTTATGTTGATACGTCTCTTGCATAAAAACCAATAATTTATAATTTGAAAAGCAAGACCTTCAGTAAAATTAAATCATAGAAGGTGAGAAGAGCCCAAGAAATAAGCAAAGAAAAAATTTAAAGTATCACTGAGGTAAAAGCCATGTGAAAAATCCCAAAAGTACAGTAAATTCAACCAAAACAGTAAAATATAAGATGGTGCTTTAAAAGATTATGTAAATAAGTATTTTACAACATAAAGATTTAATAGAAAGAAACATCACTGCATCCTATGCCAAGAACTTTTTATATGGAATGATGAGCACAGATTCTAGTAAATTTATTATATTCCAATACTACTCCTGCTACTACTACTACTAACAATAATATAGAAACAAAAAGTTCAGGCTTGCCTTGTGTTTTTCCACAGCAATATGTAATGCCAGAAGACAGTGAAAGAGTTTCCATAAAGTTTGAAAGAAAGGAAATTGGACTCATTAATCTTATATCCAGCTATAGTTTTTCACTGGAATATTATGCTAACAGCTCCACATCCTCAAACATGCAGAAATTCAACCAATGGCATAAACTTTCCCTGGAATTAAAAGAACAGATGCTAGACAAAAAATGCACCCAATGAAGACATGAAATAAAAGTCAGGAGTAATAAGTCATAGTAAAAAGGATTGGTGGTGAACATTAAATCGATTTACATATATAATCAATATTAATGACTGAGTATTATTTTTCCCTAGTGGAAAAGTATTATAAACTTGACAATGAATAATAATATTTAAAATCAGGAAATGGAGAAAGGAAGTAATCAGCAGATACTTTTTAGGGTGAAAGCACATGATTTTTAAAAATGTCTCCATTCTCAATGTTTTTAATAATATTTTCTTTCCTTTAACTTTAGTGGGGACTTTCTATTTTTGTAAAGAAATTTTTATTTAAAGTTCAGTATTTCCTTTAGTTTCAGAGTGAGTTCTATTTTCTGTTAAATTCAATAATAATAATAATAATATTCTTTACATTTTAAATGACCAATATAGGATGACTATGGTTTCACTGAGATGTGACATATGGGTAATAACTGGCTTCAAAAATGTATTTATCTGTGAATTTTTTTCTTAATCAAAGAAGACATTCTAATGAAACAGTAGACTAGCAATCAAGTAGAATTAAGTTAAAATGAAAATCTATGAAAGGGAAGAAAAAAGAATAAAGAAAAAGAGAGGATGATTAGAAATTAGGAAACATATATTATGGCTTTTTTTAGAATACTCCACATGATAATAAACCGTACTCAACAGTAAAGGAGAATGTTGCAGGAAACACATTACAACAGTGAGTTCTGCCGCACTTAACAACTCTCATACTCTATCTGATACCAATATGCCCTGGGCATTCAAAATGAAACAATTTCCTATGGATTTAACCTTTCCAGAGGTCATCAGCAAGTCCACAGGAGTCACATTTGGTGGGATATACTTCTATCTTCTGAGATACATATAATTTATACATATTATACACACACACACATCAGAATCTTGGGTCCAATAAGTATATGTATATATACATATACATATATACACTTATATATACTTATATATATACCTATATATACTTATATACTTACACATATTATATATATTTACATATATTATACTTATATATACCTAATATGTAAGAAATATTCTAATATTTCTTAGTAATATATAACTAAGGAGAACTGTGTTCCTCTCTCAAGAGCTCTGTCATTGGACCCAAGATTCTGATGTCTTGCCACAATAACTATAAGCTCTGTGGAGAATATGGTGTGTTTTTGTATACTAATTCACCATCCTTCAGAATGTGACAGAGTACTTGGCAACAGTAGTACTTAATAAATATTTGGGAATAGAATAAATGAATTAGTAATGTATGAATAAATATTAAGCTTAGTTCCCAAGGTCAGCTAGCAAAGGAATGAAAGAACTGGAATTTGACCCTTGGCTTGCCCAACTCCAAAGTCCCTCTGCTCTTTGCTACACAGTCCTTCCTTTCCTAAGCTCTGGAGAAAGGAACAGCAGGAATTCTTTTCATGAAACCTTGTGTTAAGTGCCAAGTGACACTTTGGCAGCCCTTACTAGGCTGTGCCTCCCAGGGATGATTATCCTCCTGATATGTAATTCAGGAAAAAAAGAAAAAAATATTAGAAGAGATTACTTCTGCAAATACAAAAATTAAAGATTATGACCTAAGATCTTTAGTCATTCACCCTTTGGAAAAGGGCGCACAGATTGGACAGAGCCCTCCACCCACTCTCCACTCAGGTCTCCCTTTGGTCTGCCAGAAGGTGGGAGGGCTGGCATTCTGCCATCTAACGGTGCTATCTCCCAGCACAACTGTAGGGGGCACTATAAGACTTCACTGCAGTGGTGAATTTGGTATTTTGGAAGATTGCCTTCTGTGATGAGGTATTTAAAATGCACCTTTCATGAATTAGTTTCAGAAAATAGAGTGCTGACAACTTCCATAGTCTGGAGTGCGGTGTCAGATGACCAGTGCCAACTTGGAAAGACAAGGTCAAAGGTTATGTGACCATTAGAGTAATATTCACATGCAGGGTATAAAAGTGAATGAAGAGAAGATGTGAAAAAGGAGAAAAATTTTAATTGGAAAGCATTGTTAGAGATGTGGCCTCTTGCACATGGGGGGAGACAAGAGCTCATTCCACAATGGCTGATTATGGATGCCTGCCTGTTAAAGCCAAGTGGAGAAAAATCATGCCTCGTATCTGTTCAGCAGCTGATAGATGGAAATGAGAAGTTTTATTGGGAATGACCTGTTCTCCTGCTGGAGTTCACTGGAACAGAAGTACATGCTTCTAATGAGCCAGATGGTGGTCACCAGAAAAGAGTAGGATAAGAATCATCCTAAACGTGCTGTTTGCAAAATGGACTTCTGGATGGGTCCTGGGACCCCAGTATGACAATCTCAATGAGACAACTGGAGGCCAAAGAAGTTGTGGATGGCTCACACGTAGGTTATGGAGTGTGAGATATCCAGAAGCTATAGTGAGCTATATGCACTGAACTCATAAGCATGTCACTAGAAAGTATCAGTTTTGAATATCCACCAAACTTAGTTTTTATCCCCCATAGGCCCAAAGGAAACTAATGCCAGATTATATCGACACTATAAAGAGACTTTTCCTGGTCTTTTTCTTTCCCCGGTTCTCCACTTCAATCCTGGAGGAGCCAGGGGCAGCCTGAGGGGGTGGAGGAAAAGGGGAAAGCAACTATGAAGCACCACACCTGCTATAGTCCTGATCTCAGGAAAGAAACTTACACCATAAATCAAGCTACAATTGTGATAATTCCATAGAACTGAACATATTAATCATTGAACTGAGGCTGTTCAGAGGACATTGTTATTATTGGAGAGCAACCAGAATATACATTGAGCCAACTCAGTATTACATCCAGTCACAGGAGAACTAACATCCAGAATGTGACTGAATAGGCAACAGGGAAAAAGAATAGAACGATTTCCCTCCACCCACCTACCATGCCACTTGAAGTCCCGATCTTTCAATGTCTTGGTTATATTTTTATTGTTTGCAGGAGGGAGCTAGAGGGTACAAAGCTCAATGGGATTTGAATTCCATCTACTCTCCTAGTACATCCGTACCCTATGCAAGATTTCCTACCAGTATAATTAAAACAACTAGTATCCATTACAGAGCATTTGGTGCATTCCAAATACTATGCCAAGTATTTTATGAGAATGAACTAATTTTTAATATATTTTATTGATTATGCTACTACAGTTGTCCCAATTTTCCCCCTTTGCCCCCATCCACCCAGTACCCCCATTTCCTCCAGCAATCCCCCACTTCAGTTCATGTCCATAGATCATGTATATAAGTTCTTTGGCTTCTCCATTTCCTATACTATACTTTACATCCCCCTGTCTATTTTGTACCTACCAATTTATGATTCTTAATCACTTGACTTCCCCCCCACTCTCCTCCTTCTTCCTCCCAGCTGATAACCCTCCAAGTGATCTCCATATCTATGATTCTGTTCCTGTTCTAGTTGTTTGCTTAGTTTGTTTTTTTTTTCAAATTCAGCTGTTGTTAGTTGTGAATTTGTTGTGATTTTAATATTCATAGTTTTGATTTTCTTCTTTCTTTAAATGAGTCCTTTTAACATTTCATATAATAAGGGCTAGGTGATGATGAACTTTTAGCTTTACCTTGTCTGGGAAGCACTTTTTCTGTCCTTCTGTTCTAAATGATAACTTTGCCAGACAGAGAAATCTAGGTTGTAGGTCCTTGCTTTTCATCACTTTGAATACTTCTTTCCAGTCCCTTCTTGCCTACAAAGTTTCTTTTAAGAAATCAGCTGATAGTCTTATGGGAACTCCTGTGTAGGTAACTCTCTGGTTTTGCTGCTTTTAAGCTTCTCTCTTTACCATTTGGTATTTTAATTATTATGTGTCCTATCAGAACCAACTCGTTTGGGACTCTCTGTGTTTCCTGGACTTGTATGTCTATTTCCTTCACCAAATTAGGAGAGATTTCTTGCATTATTTTTTCAAATAAATTTTTAATTTCTTGCTCTTCCCCTTCTCCTTCTGGCATCCCTATGATTTGAATGTGGTACATTTGGAGATGTCCCAGAGGCTCCTTGGTCTATCCTTGTTTTTTGTTTGTTTGTTTCTTCTTGATTTTCTTATTGAATGCTTTTTTTCTTCCTTATGTTCCAAATTGTTGATTTGATTCTCAGCTTCATTCCCTCCACTGTTGTTCCCCTGTAGCTTTTTCTTTATTTTACTTAATATAACCTTCATTTCTGCCTGGTATTTTTTATGCTGTTGCCATACCCAGTGAGTTCTTTGAGCATCCTGATAACCGGTGTTTTGAACTCTGCCTCTGATAGGTTGCTTATCTGAGTTTCATTTAATTCTTATTCTGGAATTTTGTTCTGTTCTTTCATTTGGGCCATGTGTCTTTGTCTCCTCAATTTGGCAGTCTCCCTGTGTTTGTTTCTGTGTATTAGGTAGAGCTACTTTGACTCCCTGTCTTAGCAGTGTGGCCTATTATAGAAAAGTGTACCTATAAATTGTGTGGGGTGGAGCCTGAGGTGATCACCAGGGTGAGGCAACCTGTTTCACCACTTTGTGGCTCTTGTGGGGGAGGCCTCAGAGGGGGGACAATGCCAATGCCTGGCTTCTGGAGGTTTGCCTGGGGGAAGCTGTCTCCCACTGTCCCCAGTTAATTCACTTTCTCCCCATATACCACTTAAACTCTTCCAGCTATTGCCCTGGTGCTGAATCCTGTGGGTGGTGGGGTGGTGGGCCGTCTGCCTAAGCCCTAAGCCCATGTGGGACCTTTCAGAAGAGTCTTCTGAGAATTCCGCAGTTTCTTCGACTGTCCCAACCCCCACTGCATTTTATAGCTAGAAGTTATGGGGATTTATCTTCGTGGTGCTGGACCCCTGGGCTGCTGGGTTGCTGGGTTTGGGACTGGGATCTCTTGCTCCTGAAGCATCCCTTCCAATTTCAATCCACCACACGTGAATGTGGGACCACCTGTTCCAGTGCCTCTCCACACCACTTTGCAGCTCCATGCCTCTCTGTGCTTCTCCACATCTCTGCCCTTCCTACCTGCCTGGATGAATGTGGCCTCTTTAAACCCTTGGTTCGCAGACTTTCTACACAGCTCGATTTTCTGATGATTCTAGGTGACATTTGTTTTATATTCTAGTTGTAATTTTTTCTGTAGTTATGTGAAGAGGCAAATAATGCTTACCTCTGCCGCCATCTGGACCAGACTGAAAACTAACTAGTTTAACTTGTTATTAACTATCCCAAGGAGGTAGGCATCATTGTATCTTATTACAGATTAGAAAACAGGCTAAGTTAGGGAAAGCCCTTTAACTGATGTCAAATGTCTAGTGAGTGGCAGAGTTCAGGTTTCAACAAAACTATCCAACTCAAAAGCTTCCTCTATGAACCATAACTCCACTTTCTATCTGTTAAGATGTTGAGAAGATATTTGTGATAAAGGCTTTGTTAGTCTCTAAACTCTGAAGCTGTGGAAAGGACTAACCTTAAACAACATTCCAACTTCATTCTTCCATTGCTGCAAGAGTATCCTTTGTAAAGCAGCAGAAATCAACTTAGAATTTCTGCTTTTTGCAATTAGTTCTGCTTCATAACAACACATTCAATACATTTAAATACTTGAATACACGAGAATCTTTTTGCTACAATGGCCATATCTCCTTTAAATCTCTTTTTTCCAGTTGAACCATCTCCATAATGTTTAACATTTGTCATCTTTAACTCGTCCTTAAATGATATCAATTAAATGTAGCTTCCCTGATACTTGTTTCCACTCGGAGATAGAGCACTTTGCTCACTACATAATACTGGAGGCAACTTGAACATCTATATACAGTTAGACTTTAAAAGTAAATGTTTGTTGGTTGGTTAGATGGATGACTCTTCATCACACCCTTCTTCATCAGGATTCTTTATTCCAGATTCCCAACAGTTTGTTAAAATATTAAAATCACAACAAATTCTCTAAAGCTGCTCTGATTATATAAAATATTGACTTTACCCCTCAAGGGGTTCAATATCTGCTTTATTTTGCTGAGAATAGTGACCTCCTTTGTATCATTTGAACAGTTCATGCTTCTTCCTTCCCTCTTAGTGATCTTTTAATTCACCCCTGATACATTTGAGCTTGTCTGCTTTTTGACAAATAATTTTATGACATTCAAGGAGCAGTTCTCTAGACATTTGGAAACAGAGGGCAAGACTTCATGGTAAATGTTAATGATAAGAGCAACTTTTTGCGAATTCTCAATTTAGAGATGCATTAATTTTAAGTAAATATGTGAATACAAAAAGAAAAGTAATCAGGAAAGGAGGCAAAATTTGCAAAGGAGGATGGAGAAAAAAAGAAAGAAAAAGGGGATGGAGGCATCTAAATAATGGAGATGAATAACAATGAGCCTGGTTAATGACAAATGCCATTTAATAAGTAATTACTACATTCCAGACTCAGAAAAGTGCTGTACCCACATTACATTATATAATTCTTGACATAACATTAAATGCTAAATATTCTTTTCCTCATGTGACTGAGAAAACTGAGGCTTGGAGATCTTAAATCACTTGCTACAAGTCTTAAAATGTTTATTGTATTTTTTGGACTATAAGATGCACCCCCCAAATTTGGGAGGAAAAAGGGGGTGTGTCTTATAGTCCAAATATAGCTTACCTGGCTCACTGTGGTGGGGGGGGGCAGCGGTGGAGCAGGGCCACAGGTTATTAAATATTTTACCACATTGTTTGCTTCAAAATTTTTTCCCTATTTTCCTCCTCTAAAACCTAGGTGTGTTTTATGGTCCAGTAAGTCTTATACTCCTAAAAATATGGTAAGTTGCTTTATGATTCACACATAGTTTCTTTTTTAATTTCGAAGTCTATCATACCTTAATCACTGCGCTACATGCCTCCTAAGTGAGAAGGATCTAAAAGAGGATGTTGAAAACAAGCAAGCAAAGAAACAAAAGCCCCAAAAATCTCTGATGTAGAAGAGAGGTTACAGAGAATATAAGACTACCGGATCTAGTTAGAAGGCTTAAACTGGGGGCAATGAGGATTAGTGTTTCAGCAGTTTGGAGCAGAAAAGTGGTCTGCACAGTATTGGTGGTGCTAGGAGATGATAACACCACTTTTAGCCTGAGAATAGGCTAGTGGTTTTCAACCTGGGGCAATTTTGTCCCCCAGGGGATGTTTAGCAATGTTTGGAGAAAGTTTTGGTTGTCACAGCTGCTGGGTAGAAAGGGGATGGGATGCTAGTGGCCTTTAGTGGGTAGAGGCCAGAGATGCTGCTAACCATACTGCAATGTATAGGGTAGCCCTCACATCAATTACTTGACCCAAGTGTCAGTAATGCTGAGACAGAAATCCTGGAATGGAATAATGTTTACTAATCTTCATTAAAGTTATGTTTTTACCTCATTAATATCAATAGCACCATTAATGCCTGGAGGGACTGAGATTAAAGGCTGCCAGTACAAAAGGGAATGGATTTGCCATTAGGGAAGAGGGAAAGAGGAATAAACTTTGGGGTGGGATTTAGAGCCGTGGAGGAATGTGCTGTGCATGAACTTGTCATTGTTAGTACTAAGTTCTGGGTTAGGACTACATGCCTCTGTCCTTAGCATGGGTGGTTTCTGGGTCTAGCTAGAAAGAATTGGTCTTTGAATCAATATTCAATGATTATAGCAGATTTGTCTGTCACCTGTGTTTTTGCTATTCCTTCTGTATGAAGAAAATCAATGTGCATTTTTAGTTTTAAAAGAGGATCTGTTACCTGCTATATTTAGCATCTTGGGGGAGGACTGCAATATTTACTTTCCATAAATTTGCAAAAATAAGAGATATTTTCCATCTACCCTACCCACTGCATGGTTTTCCACTGACAGCTGCATATGTGGACATCCTGCCATATATCTCTGGAGGGAAGGAGACCTGGGAGGGGTGGGCAGGCCCATGAATGGGGCCATTGACTCAGCTGTTCTTTGATGGGCAGGCGTAATTGCTTTCAGGGGCCAGTTCTCCCACTGTGACCGCACAGCTAGGTCACTGCCAGTGGACAAGGTTCACTCATTAATTCATGGTTGATTTACACTTGGGTCAGGGATGTGGTGGGCAGTGTCAGCTGCAACCCCGGCTCCAAGGGCAATGTTCCAAGCTTGGACTCCTAACAATCATGCCCTGTTGATGGAGGCAGGGCAAAAACTAGGGTGGGGCACTCTAGGCATGGGTGGGAGAGGACAGGAAAGAGAAGGAAATGGTTTCTGTGGATTATTGCTAGGGCTTTTTGAGAAGTAAAAACATGATTTTGAGGAGCAGATGGAGGGTTCTGAGGAGCATGTCATTCCCACTGCTCTTAGGATGAGTAAACATGACCTACTCTGGCTGACTAGGCTGTCATGAGCAGGTCTGTCTTACTGGCTTCCTCAGGCAGTGCTCTTACCTTCTCCAGCCAGGCTGACCACTATCTTTTAGTCCCTCTAATAGGGCATTCTCCTCTCCTCAAGGTCTTTGCAAATGCCATTTCTTCATTCTGAAAAAGTTTGCTCACTAACCCTTCTCCTGACAACTCCTATTCATCCTTAGGATGTGGTTGGAATGTAACTTCCCTGAACTCGTAGATGGGATTGAATTCTGTTACATACTTCCACAGTAACTGGGTCTTCTTCATTGAGTTATCCTGACTACAGTCCCATAGGTATGTGTCACATCTGTGAGCTCCACAAGGGCTAGGACATATCTGTCTCAGTCATCCCTGTATTTCCTGTACTTAACCCAGAACTTGGCCCATAGTAGGTATGGCTGAACATACCACCAAGTAGGAAGTGATGAAGGTGAGAAAGAGGGAGAAAATGATGAAGAAAAGGAAGGAAGGAAGAAGAAAGTCAACTTCTCTGGCCAACTCTCTAGTCAATGGTCAACTCTCCTACTTAGAGGGAGTATTGAGTTTATTGTGTGTCAGTGTGAGCCAGTGCCTTGGGTTAGTCCACCAGGTCACCACATGTACTGCTTCCAGCATCACTGAGAGAATGATTAAGGACATTAGTATTTATTGAGCAGGAGCTCTAGGCCAAGGACTGTGCAGAGCACATCAAAGACACTTTTTCTTTCCATCCTCAGGAAATACACATTCAGTTAAAGGAGAATACACAGTCACGGGGGATTATTTCCCCATGGTGCTAATGGGGAAATTGAGGCAGAATTGGGAGAAAGCATGCTGCCCTGGGTTCCCGGAGGCCTTATTTATTTATGCCCTCTCCTGATCCCATGCTTACCAGATGACTTAATTATACTTCACTTCAAATATCACTTTTTTAGGGGAGGTTCTTATTTCCTTCACTATGTTGAATGGTCTTTCATAGGTTTGTTTCCACTTCTCCTTTATACCCATCATAATTCTAATGGAGCATTTTTGAGTGATTAGTTAACCACTTCTCTGGAGGCAAGGCACATGTCTGGACTACATTGCTATTGTTTCTCCAGCCTCTAGAACAGTCCCTGGCAGATATTAGGTTGCTAGTAAATATTTAACAAGAAAATAAGTTAGATCCTTTTACTGTACATCTACTGTGCTTTGGGCCCTCTGCTGGACTCTGGACACAGAGAAAATGTGTACACAACCATTGCTTTAAAGGGGCCAATAGCCACATGGGGAAAATGTACTACGGAAGTGTTATTGGTCAGTGAGCATTCAGTGGAGTCCCTGGGAGGGAAAAGGACAGAGACAGTCAATTTTACCGGGAACCAGGGAATAGTTTTCAGGAAATGTCTTCTGGAAGAGAGGAAGCATGGTGGGTACCCTCCGAAGTGAGAAGGCTCCTGTCAGGGGTGCAAGGTGATACGTAGTTGTGGGGAAGGAAATGCAATTGGAGGGAGTAAGGTGAGCAGAGGGAAGAGAAAAGGAGCTGTGAAAGAGGACTACATGTTCAGCAACTGCCAATAGCTTGGTTTGTCTGGAGCACAGGGTTGGTTTAGAGGCACGGCCAGGATGAGACTGTAGAAGTCAATGGTGAGCTGGATCAGAGTGTTTTTCATGCTTGCTTTGGGCACTTGAACTCTTCATTGTAGATGAAAGTAAACGTGTGCTGATAGTGGAGTGCCATTGGAAGACTATTCAGTATGCTACCACTCTGAAGAATATGGGTAGAAATGAATAAGATAAATTCCCCCTTCTTTAGCATCTTATTAAATACATAACAGAAGTCAGGCTCTGATCTCTATTTGCCTGTGAGATACCAATGCTGAAATGAAGCAACCTGAGAGCAATCACGAAGTTGTCTCCCCCTCTGCGTACCCAGAACAGCCTGAGAGTTTCCGAATGAGCAGTGGCGAGGGGGTGTGAAGAAAAGAAGGCCCCCTTTGAGAAGAGGGTACATAACTACAGGAGTTCTTCCTGGAGAAGCTGGGTCACAGTATCAATTCTATGATGCATGGAGAAAAATGTATTTCCAATGCACATATTCTTTCTTTTCTGAAATAGCTTTACTTTTTTTTTTTTTTACCACTTTGGTCTGAAAAGACTTTCCATCTCTGACTCAGATAACTGCTCCAATTTTACAATCCTCCCATATCCTCCACTTAGCTAATCTTTAAGGGACATCTACTTTGTGCCAGGCACTTTCACAAGCATTTACTTATATTATCCCATTTAACCCACTAACGTGTGAGATCAGTTTCACAAAACACCATTTTACAGATGAGAAAGCTGTAGGAAGAGTAGGAAGTGGTCAGCACAAATTTGTTTCTCTAGTGTTTTAGGACAAAACCTAAGAACCTGCCAATATCTTCTATGACACAAGAGGCATTGTAGTTTGGATTTAAGGATAGCAAAAATGTAATAATTAAAACACCATTTTATGTCATCAAAGGAATTATCCAGTAATTATTATCCCACAATTGTATACTGTTCCCTATGAAATCAGCAGACTTCATTCATACAAGCCCAGCCTTCACACTTTTTGAAGTTAGAAACCGAGGGCTGGAGGAATTCAGTGCTGGCCCAAGGGGATAGTATGCTAGGGGCAGAGCCAGGACTGAACTCATATTTATAATGCCAGTTCTTCTGATCTTGCCGCTAGAAGTTACAGATTCTAATGCTAGATTCAGACTCTTGCTTCTAATTTTATTTTCTTCCTGCTTTAAGTTATATTGGACTGTGGATTTGGAAGCAAGTTGACCTTGGTCTGGATCCAAGCTCTGCCACTGACTTCCTCTGTGACTGTGAATAAATTCTTCCCTGGGTTTGAATGTCCCATCAAATGGAGTGAAAAATGTGTCTCCAGTAGGTTTGTAATAAGTGTAAATAAGTTGGCACATACATAACTTATATGTAACTTAATACATGTTAGTTCTCAGGAAGATGGAAGGGAGGTGAGTCAGCCAGGATCACTTGGGTACTAAAGGCCCCACAGTACTCTCCAAGGATGTGAGCTTTTTTTCCTCCCTCCCTGCACCAAGATTTATTTCTTCTCTCTGTGACTGTGCCATCTGAGGGGGAGAACAGGTTGGAAGCTTTCTTAAACTTAATTAAAAGACCATCTGGGATTCAAGGAATGCCTCTCTAGGGTCTCCATGTCAGAGGGCTTTACATTCACCAGTTGAGCAGACGGTTACTGTGCTGGGTAGATAAAGCCATTCCATTATTTATCCACCCGTAAAACTCTGTCCTTCCTTGTCTGGGCTGAGGTGTTAGTTTTATGATATAAGGGCTGACTCTGGGTTGAGGTTACTCTTTAATCTCTTGTTTCAAAGAGAGGATTTTCTTAGAAATAGCAGGAACAGGGCTGCCTGTTCATGGAAGGACACTTTGCTGAAATAGTAGGGCTTTGAAAGTCCCTCTAGGAATGGAGGTGGCTGAATTTCCAGACTTGGATTTGATTAAAGGAATCTGTGACAGACATATCCCTTCTAGGCTAACCTTAGCCTTACTAGAGCTTTGGGGGCAGAATGAAGCATGTTTTACATTTTAGAGGTAGAAACCATGCCCTTTCCTTCCTCCCTCCATCCTTCCCTCTTATTTATTTTTTTAAAGTTTACTATGGCTATGTGTGTAGAAAGACATGCACGTACTCTAACACTTTCCAGTGGAAAAGAACAAGATTCAGACATGTCTCCAGATGTCACCAACCTTACAGCTTTCCAGCATTATGTCATTTTTTTTCAAAGTCTGAGAAGTCTCCTTGACCAGATGTTTTCAATATAGAGACAGAAGTGGTATCTTTTTTCTGTTTCCCTCTAAAAGTCCACTTTTAAGTACTCACAAGTTTCTTTTTCTTTTAATAAAATTTTGACCTGCTCAACTCCTGTGACTAGACACTGTATAGCACCAGTGAGTGATTGACATGACATTGACTGAGATTAAGTCAAAGACCATACAGTACTGAAGGATTTCCTCCTCATTTGAGGAAGGTATATGGAGTGCCTGTCATGTGGCAGATTCAGTGCTAAAGTTATAGCATAAATTATAAAATTATGCTGTAAAATTTAGCTATAAAATTATAACATAGAAACACACACACAGCCCTTGACCATTCATAGCTACCTTCCTATACATTTGTTATAAATTCATGAATTCGGGTATTTTATAAAATTAAAACTTTACTCTTGTAGAGCAATTTATGGTTCACAGCAAAATTAAGAGGAAGACACAGAGAGTTCCCATGTGTCCCCTGGCCCCACACATGCCCAGCCTCCCCCATTATCAACATCCCCCATTAGAGGGGTACATCTATAACAAATGATGATCCCACACTGACACTAATCATCCAAAAGTCCAGTTTACATTAGGGTGCAAAAGTCTAATCATCCAAAGTCCAGTTTACATTAGGGTGCACTCTTGGTGTTGTACATTTTATGGGTTGGGGCATGTTTGTAATGGCAGCTATCTATCACACAATCATACGTAGTATTTTTATTGCCCTAAAAATCACCTGTGCTCCACCTGTTTATCTCTGTCTCTCCTCAAACCCTTTGCAACCCTGATCTTTTTACGGTCTCTGTAATTTTCTCTTTTTCAGAATATTATTTAGTTGGAATTATATAGTGCACAGTCTTTTAAGATTGGCTTTGTTCACTTAACAACACTCATTTAAGTTTCCTCCTCTCACTCCCAGCTGGTATGCTGAAAAGCACTCTGTGGCCTCATGTGTCAGTGGTAGAGGCACTTTCTCACCTTCCAGCGCATCTACTGTGCCCTTGGCAGAGACACAACTTCTCACCACCCGGTCTCATGGCAGAGACTTGCTTTGTTGCTCTAAGCCGGATTCCACTCACATCAAACGGCCATTCCTAGGTACCAAATGGCAAAGGCGTTTTCTCCACTGGCTTCACAGATGACTTCTCCTAGGTCTCCCTGGCCAAACAGCAGAAGCAGAGGGTTCCTGATGTACCCCAAACAGTACAGTTTAAACCATGTCCCCATAAGAGCAGAAAACAAGCAAAGAAACCAAGCAAGCAAAGAATAACCACATCCAAGAGTGCAGTTCCTTTCTTCCAGGTTTAGAACTTTCACAACATTTCTCTATGCCTTTACTCATTCAGATTTAACCATAACCCACTTTCAGTCCTTGCTCTCTTCCACACTGGGAAGGAGAAAAGTACCAGCTAGAAAGTACCTGGCAGCTAGAAAGCCCATAGCTTTGCAAGCACGTGAATAAAGTAAAAGTAACTTGTCAACCTGTATTGGGGGGGGGGTCACTGTCCTTTTCCAGAAGAGGAATTTCAAATCTCTGTCTAGAGTGCAGGTCCAGCTTATCCCTTTCGGCATTAAGCGCAGCAGCAAGGTCTGTGCCCTCCTCAGGAGGTGCCTGTTTTATCCATGTGTGCTGGATCCAGGGCTTGATTCCCATCAGCTTTAGGGAAGAATGTGATGTCAACAGGATGGCAGAGGGACCAGTCCATTGCTCAGCCAGCTTCTCTGTTCAGGACCTTGAGTCTTTCAGGCCTTTCATCTGTCCTTGGGTGTGGTTAGTTCACATGGCACTAATTGGATTTTAGCTGTCTATTTCCCTGAGTATGGTAGTTTCAGCTATTTACTCTGCCCTGGGGGAGGGGAAGTGTAAACTATTTACTCTTTAAGTGTTCTTGGTTTAGGGAAGACAGGATTTTATGATTTACTAGATAGCTGTAAACTATTCTAGTTTTCCTTTTTTTTTTTCTTTTTTAAGTTTTGGGCATTCCCTTCTCCAATGGCCTTCCTCCTTTGCACTATGCATATTGATTGGCACCTACTGGGCCTCTCCTTCTTCCATTAGGATCCTGCTTCCTCCTCGGGCCTCACCACTCTGTTTCTAAGAACATTGTGGCCTGCTTTACTTTCCTTGCTTCCCAGGCATTATAAACGTTAAAGGCCAGTCTACCAGCTAAGAGGGATTCATCCCCAATGCCCCATCTAACTTCTGGAGTTTCCTTCTAATATCTGGGGCACTTTGCCCAACAAAAGCCATGTTCACCATCCTCACATTTCCTGGTGCTTCTGCATCAGCATCAGAGAGCTTCCTACAGGCCTGATGGGGTAAAGGGGGAAGGTTTTTCAGGAACATGTATATAGGACACATGGACAAAGCCAAAGGGGGGATAAGATCAAGGGTGGGAAGTAGGGCTGGCTGGGGTGGCGGGGAGTGGTTGGGGGAAAATGGAGACAACTATACTTAAATTTTAAAATGTGAAAAAAAATTAAAAATAAAAATTCAGAAGGGTCCTCATCTGCTCTTTGTTGAACAGCCAGTATGACATTCAGGCTCTTTTGTTCGGGGACTCCCTTCTTAAGCCCTTCCAGTACGTACTCTCTGTAATGTTCCAGGAAGGCTAGGCCCCCACCATTTGGGTTCCAGTCAGGCTCTGCCAAGGGAATTGCACCAGCTGGGTTGGGAGTCCCATCAGGATTCTCTTGGTAGAGATGTTGGGTCTCTTCGTTAGCCCTGTTTATAACCAGTTGTCTCTCATCCACAGTTAGCAAGATATTTAGGAGAACCTGTACATCTGCCCAGTTCAGATGGTTAGTGGCAAACACGGAGGCAATGAGATATGCCACTCTCCGAGGATCCTCCCTGTACGACGGGCTGGAGTTCCTCCAATTCAGTTAGTCTGAAGTGGAGAACAGAGCATGGGCCCAAGAGTGGCGAGCGGGCTGTCCTTGCTCATTTACTCCACCTACAGGATATTGCCTCAAAGGACACTGCCTTCCTCTGGATAGGGAGGCTCCCTGGCCAAACTGGGTACCCTGCTGGGTCTTTGAGGGTGGGACCCACCCCACGTCATACAGGGGTGGAGCCATTGGCTCTATGGTCCCTTCTTAGGGGCAGCTCATGAAAGGGGCGGTGGTGAGAAAGCTCCTCCTGTCACAAACCCTGGGTCTCCTGGGTCCTGAACATTGATGAAGTTAATCTCCTCATTCTCCCTTTCTTCCTGTGTCTTACTATCAGGAAGAGGTTTTGAGACCTCCTCCCTTCTCTGTGCCTTCAATTGATTCTCTGTCCCCAGCGAACCCTGTTATGCAATGACATAAACGCATGGACATAACAGATTTCATCCCATATGTACAACTGTTGGCAATACTGTTTCAATTGCATGATGGTACAATAACTTAGGGAGCCATGCATGGGCCACCTTCCTTCACAATACAAAACATATGCAGACCACACAGCATTCAAGTAATTAATCAAAATCCTCCCGTGAGCTCCCTCTGGGAGCCAGCATAGAACTGCCCTATTGCCCCCCCATGCACAGGACAAAAGCTATAACCAGAAAAATCCAAGAAACCTGATGACATATACAGAACACTGGTATCCACAACTCCATTATTCCAAAGAGTACTCACAAGCAAATCTGCCACCCAATCTCACAAACCATGGTCCCTACACAATGGCTTTCCTGAAGCAGTCCTCACCTGGAGCTTGTTTCATGGCCTTTTCCCAGACCCATTTCCTTTTTACCAGCCAGGCACATTTAGGCAGCTGGCACCCCTGGCGGGTATGCAGAGGAACACCTAGAGACTGGGGAACCCACAGTTCCCAGAGGGTCAGTTGACTCAGAAGGTCAACTAGCCATAGGCAGCTGGGATCCAGCCAGAGTCACCATGGCTGTTACCAAACAGCAAGCTGGAGTCCTGTTGCCCACTGCCACCTTCTAGGCAAAATTCCAGAAGCTGGAATTCCTGGTGATAAAGGAAAGGAGTCTTTGTTCAAAAGTTTCATAATTTTGGAATAACAGTGACTAATAACATTAATTAGTTGCTCAAGCCTATCAATTAAGGCTAAACTTTTAATTCTTTAGTTAGAACTTTAATCATTTAAACCTATTAATTAAGGGTAAACTCTAACACCTGAATTCTTCTAGCATTTCCCCCTGCTCATTTTTTAGTTATCTTATTTCTATAGGGTTAGTTTATAAACCAAAACAACATAAGACACAAAAGTTACACAGTTTTGGAAGAATGACAGGTAGGCTTCTGCCTTAGAGCTCGTCCCCTCTAGAACACCCAAAGAATAAACCTGCCGCCCTCTGCCAGGTCAACCCAATCCTAGGCTGTACCTGGAGTTCCTTCCCATCTGAAATATTGTGCATTGGAAAATGCAGGCAGCTGTAGCACAATCATCCATGCATTCTTGAGGAGCGAAGGAGGGAGGGAGGGAGGGAGAGGGAGCTTGGAGGGGGTGGGGGGGAAAGAGAGAGAGAGAGAGAGAGAGAGAAACCATGTCCTTCTGAGAGCCTGAGAGTGTAGTTCTTTTATTTCAAATCTTCTCATCCATAATTCCATGTGCTCTGGAGGCATTCAGCTTCCCAGCCAATCCCATCCTAAACTGCTTACCATAGCCTCAGCAAACTCCTCCTATGGCCCTTTCCCACTTCTCCCCAGTGTTCTGATCGTATCGTATCTTGCTGTATCATGATTGCTGGATTGTATGGTAAAAGTATGTTTAGTTTTGTGACAAACTGTGAGGCATTCTTGCAAAGTGACTGTACCATTTTGCATTCCCACCAGTAATGAATGAGAGTTCCTGCTGCTCCACATCCTTGTCAGCATTTGGTGTTGTCATGTTCTGGATTTGGGCCATTCTAATACATGTATAGTTGGACCTTGCTGTTTTATTTTACATTTCCCTGATGGCATATGATGTGAGTCATTTTTTATATGCTTATTTGCAATCTATCAATCTTTGGTTAAGTTGTAATCTTTAGTTATAAAATGAAAATAAAAGTAACCATCTACTGGCGTAGTTATGGGAATTAAATGATATGATATGTATGGAAGTGAGGGAACATCGCCAACTGGTTGAGAGGGCATCTCTGAAGCCATAATGCCCAGATCTGAGTCCCAGATCTAAGCTACTAAATCTCATTCTACCTAATTTTTCTCCTCAGTAAAATGATTAAGAAAAAGATATTTCCTTCATAGAGTTGTTGTAAGAGAAGAATTAGATAAATTATGAAAGGCATTTATTGTATAGAATAAAGCGCTCAATGATGCTATTTCTTGGGTACATAGTAAATGCTCAATTAAGTTCTGTTGATGTACTTCACTGAAGCCAGAAGAAAATGAAATTTTGTAATGTATGCAGGTTGGTTTGCTATTCAGATTGTGACTTCTCTAAAACAATTAAGTTGGAGAGGTTTGTTTCCAATAAATACCTAAAAAAGCACTACACAGCTCATGGAAATTTGGAACATTTTACTCATTCTTTCAACTCATCTCCCTGAAGACTAAATCTTTCCCCCTAAGTTTCCACTTTTTTTCATTGGTATGGAATTTGGTCAGAGAGACAGATTATTAAATTAGGACACCCTCAGCCAAGACTGTTTTCTTGAATTTGTGATTGAGCATATGGGGTTTTAGGAAGTTATAGTTAAGAGAAATATGGTGTTAAGTCAGGAGCTCAAACATCAGGGATTTAGTTTAAATGAACTGATTACTGGGATTCCCTTGAAACTTGTTATCTCTTAGGTTCTCTCCAGCCTCTGCGACCAGAGGTAGCTGGTGACTCCAACAGTATCTTCCTTCCTCTGACCCCACCTTCACTGGTTCAAGGATCCCAGAGGCTGATTCACCCACTAATCAGAAGTTGTTTGAGCTGGCACTGTGTATCAGGCACTATGCTAAGTGCTAAGGATTGGGATATGGACAAATGATCACCCCTGCTTCTATGAACACTATCTTCCAGTGGAGAATTAGGTAAGGAGGCAGGAAATTTCAATAGATAGCAGATGGGATGGTGGCACTGGGACAGGGAAGGATTATAATGTAAGGCTCCTGCCTCTTTTTGGGAAGCAGAGCACAGAGGATGGGCTGTCTGAGGCCTGAGGGACACTTAAACATCAGCCAGGCAGATGTGCATCTCGGCCAGAGGTAATGGCTTATACAGACCTGGGATCAGCAAGAGCACGGCACATGTAGGGAATGAATGGCAAGGAATGAGTGCAGGCTGGTAGAAAAGGTTGGGTGCAGCAAGAGCTGATGTTGGAAGAGACAACAAACGGAAACTATTGACAGCCTTGTAGGTCATCCAAAGACCCTATGAGGTGGGGAATTCTACTATCCCCACTTTACAAAGGAGAAAACAGAACACAGAGGGAGAAAGTCTGAGTTCATGGGAGGATGCATCACCAGAAGTGGCAGAGCTGGGATTCAAACCCAGGCGATCAGCGTCAGGGCATTGAATCAAAATGCTTTCTGACAGTATCAAAAATAATTAGCCATACAATAAAAAATAAATAAAAACCTCACATGGGGAGCCTCTGAATCTGGCAACCTGACCTGATGTGGCACAGGGTCAACAGCTGAAGTCTCACGGAAGTTGTCTTCTGGAAAACATCTCAAATTACCTCATTTAGCTCCCCAATACTCAGATCAGAAACAGCCTATTTTGTGTAGATTGTTAGACAATTACCAATAAACAAACCACAGTTTTGCCTAAGCCTCTGTTGAGTCACACAGATTTAGCTGGAATAAGTTGTGGTATTACATAACCATTTTTTATTATCTAGCTAAGAATTGCCTTCTATACACAAAGAAAAACAGGGCTCTGTCTGACGTGAAGAGACTTGCTAAAGCGTCTGGGATTTGTCCATGAGACAAATTTTCCTAACAGAGAAGATATTTGGGGCCATGGAGTTTGACAAGCGGGAAAGGACATTCAGGTATGAGGTAGTCTTCATTACTGGACTCATTGGACTGTTTGGTTGTCTGTAAGAGAAATAAATGTGACTTGTTTAGATAATTAAGGGAATTTGTTGATGGTAGTATCCAAAAGCTCAGAGGTAGGGCAGACTTTCTGTAAAGTTCATTCCAGTGACTCAACGTTATGACCAACCGCCTGTTTGCTGTCTGGTTCTTTTCTATGTTTTCTACCTTTCTGTTATCGTCTTAGAATATAAGGTGGATATAAGATAGTGGCCAGATGATCTGGGCCTGTGTGTTTATTCATAAGCAGGGATAAAAAGAACTTGATTCTCATTAGCTCCCTTTAAAGTTCGAGAAAGCTTCATTCCCAGAAGTCCTTGGCATAGGCCTCCTTGCATTTCATTGGCTTAAACTGAGTCACATGCCCATTTCTAAGTCAACCAGGAGGCCAGTAGATGAGCTTTATTAATTAGCAGATTTCAGTCAAGGCTTGCTTCTGGAACTGAGGGTGAGTCGATTTTACATACAATGCACAGCTAAGAATGGCAGTTCTCCAAAAAGAAGGTAACGATAAACTAAGCTTTACACTGCCATTCTTTCCAGGAGAAGAGAGTCTAAGTTCAAGTGTCATTATCTTGAAGCAACATTCTGTAAATCCAATCAACATTTACATGGGGAGGGGTAGCGGGTGGAGGGATAGAACAAAAAGGAAAAAGGATTTACGGACAGGGACAATAGTGTGATGATTGCAGGCAGAGGAAATAGAAGGGGGATAACAGACAAAATAGAATAAAAGAAGACCAAACTTTTCATCTATTAGATAGAATAAATCTGAGGTCTCTTAGCTGGATTGAATCATCTGACCCATAACTATCTGGGGATCATTCTTAGAGCCTAAGAGAATATTAAACTGTGACTGTTTTATTGCCCAGATAGAAAAATTGATGCTTTGGGAGAGAAACTGCCTTGTCTAAATTTGCCAAATTGATAGACCCAAAGCAGGCGTGAGTACCACTCAGGGCCTTGCTATCTTCTTAAGAACCCAGAGAAAAACAAGAGAAATTTCAGCTAGTCAGGACAAGAACCAAACTATTCAAGAGATTACCCAAACAACTTAGCTAATTCCTCTGATTATTTGAAACGCGAATTCAAAACTGAGGCGGGACAAGAGTGTGTTAGAGGCGCACACATGCACTTGAGACATGCATGTTTGTGCTGTTTGTTTACAGGGCTTAGTAGCCAAGGGACATGTTGTTTTTCTATTTATCAAGACTGGAGCTGGAGTTTGACTCTGGCTCAAGTTTTCCATGATTTGCTCACTGCACGTCTCCCTTTAGGCAGCGCTTCTACAACGACAACGGCATTAGGCGACAGCTTCCATCTGGCCGGTCCCAAGTTCCTTTTCATATAATTCATCATTTTACAGGCCAGCTCCCATATATTGACCCCAGCTCTTGAGCCATGGCTTGGTATGAGACATCATTCTAATGATCTTAGCATCTCAGAAGGAAGGACTCCACAATTTATTTTTTATGGAAAGACGTGGGGCGTGCATTCTGAAGTTGGATGCCCAGGACTTCATGTGTAGAACAATCAGGTATCATATTATCCGATGTCCCTGGCAAGCTTCTAGGACTAAATTTTACACCACAAGATGTTTGATGTTCATCCCAAAGGTCAGCTTTGACTGTATTTATTAAATTACAAACTTGCTTCTCTTTTGTCCTCAGAAGATGGTATGAATTAAGGCTTTCTTGTTCTGGTCACAGTACAGATTAGAGCTGAAAAACATCTAAAGGAATTAGAGGAACCAAGAACACTGAACAAAAAGACATAATAAAATGCTCATTTCCCTTGGGAGACCCCCACACTATTTGATACAACACAGGAATGCACCATTTACTAAAACACAAGACAGACTGAATAGCAGCTCCTTTCTCAAAATCAATGATGCCATCAGGAGTAAGCCCTCCTGCCATTGAGCTTGCCTCCCCCGGTGCCTCCAATACTCCCAATCTCTTAGCACTTTCACAACCAAACAATGTTAATGGGTTTTCATTGCCTTCGTGTCCAAGTTCCTCTGCCTCAGAAGACGTACAAAGCCTCCTCTTGCATCATCTCCGACTGTCTTTCACGCTCCCATTTAACCACCCAGCGACAACAACAAAAAGATTTAATTTTCTGTTAGATGCCATACTAAATCACACACGTAAGCTTTTGCAAATACTGTTCCTTCAACCTGGAATTCCACCCCTGACTTGTCCAAAGAAACGATATCACCCTTTATGATTTAGACTAAGTATCAACATTTTGAGAAGAGAGAATTTTATGGTACGTGAGTTGTATCTCGATAAAAATATTACTAAAATAATAAAACTTTGAGAACTGTTTTCCAATGAATTCATCTCCCTTACCTAACTCTCTAAGAATTCCTCTCTCACTTAACTCTACCACACATAGTCAGGTACCTGCAAGCAGATATCAACACACACACACAAACACACGTGATACCAGCTCAGAGACCCATAATCTGTCCTCGTCAAACCCTCTGTTTACCTACCTATCTCTGTGCTTAGGGATTGGCTTGTTTATTTTACATCTAGACTTGGGCTCTCCAATATGGTTGCCATAAATGACATGTGGATCTTGAGACTTAAAATGCAGTGGTTCAAACTGAGATGTGCTGGAAGTATAAAAAGCATACACTTGAGAGTCTTGGTATAAAGAACAATGTAACATGTCTTATTAATAAATATGTTATAATTTCATGTTGAAATTAAAATACTTGGGGTACACTGGGTAAAGCAAAAATATTAAAATTAATTTCATCTTTCTTTCTTTACCTTTTTAAAAGCGTCTTTTAACTTGAGAATTTAAAATGAGGTTTGTCGCTGTCGTCATTTCACTTGGACAGCAATGATCTAGACTGCGAGCTCCTTAAAGGTAAGAATAGTGTCTTTCTTGTTAGTCTCTGCATCTAGAATCTGGCCTGTGGTAGGTGCTCAAGAATACTTCTCTGCATAAAGTGAGTAAATATAATTAAGTCCCAAATGAGTAGCACAGATACTGAGAACAATGGGGCCACAAGGGAGAGGACATGAACATTATTTCCATGCAAGCAGATCTGTACAGAGAAGCTCAGACAAAACTGAAGCTGCCAGTGGTTTGGGTAATGAAGAAGAAATTGTTGTGTGACTCTCCCAAGTCACTTCTTCCTCTAAACTTTGATTTCCCTTGTGAAAATAAAAGGGCAGGGCAAAATGGCTTTGATACAGCATTAAATAATCTACGATAAAGATATCCAATAGCTAATGGCGACCACTCCATTTGGAACATTTGTTTTACCCTTGCTTTCATGTTACTGATTAGCTCCCAAGCTACACAGAGAGTCCAGGTATACCTGGGGTTTCTGTTAAGATTTTTTTTTAGGTACGTTGTTGGTTCGGATGATGAGTTGGACAAATCAGTCTAAGACCTCCTCTCTTTGGTATGTAATGTCCACAGTCTTAAGTCACAGAAGCCTCTGTGGGCAGGTCTTGTGGCTCTGATTGGTCCATAAGAGTATATTGATCATCAGCCACTGACCTATGATCCAAAGGTGACATTGCCTAATTAATCTATTCAGAGAGATGACCTCTAACATTTGGATTCAAAGGTACAAAAGAAGACAGAATGTTTATTTGCAAGAGACATCTCTCCCAGCCACAAATATAAATATAAATCTATATGTGTGTTACAAAAACAACACCAATAATTACAGCATTAACTCAAAGTTTATACTATATTAGGCATTGTGTGCTAGTTACATCATCTCATTGAAACACCACGGGAATAAAGTTTGCACTGTTATTTACATTCATAGATGGTGTAGATGGCTCACAAAGTAGCAGTACACCTGACCTAGTAGAGGAGGAATTAGAACCTGCCTGTTTTATTTATTTCCACCACACTATAGTGCTGTTTCTTGTGTGTCAGGTGTAAGTCAGGTCCATGCTGTCCTGTTGCAGACTTGATAAATTGATCTCTTTGGTGGAAGCAACCTATACACAAAACCTTCAACTCATTGAAGAACACGGAAGTTCAGAACTCCAAGTTTCTGCTGAGCACCACCCTCCGTGCTGAGGTGGAACTTACAGCCCCGGGGTCCTTCTTTTCTCTTTCAGGACTCTCTGAGCCTGCTCAGGCATGCCCCCTCATGAAGCTAGCTCTTTGCAGATTGCCTTTGGTCCGACCCTTTTTCCAGGGAAAAGGAGCCTCTCAGCTCAGCCTGTTGGACTGCTGAGCCCGCCCTTTCTCTGGGGGCCCCAGGAATCCACTTCAACCTTCATTTCTCTTTCTGATGGCCCTGCACAGATGGACACTTGTGAACTGACACAGATAAAAGAAAATAAAAACCTGGTTCTGAACCACGTGTCTGAGTCTATAAATTGGACTCTTTCCTGGATGTGTGGAAAATATAACTGCTGTTTTTTTTCCCACCCTCTTGGACTGTGAATACAAGGATCCTTCTTTTAGAATGGGCAGGAATGTCTATAAGGAACTTTCTTTTTTTTCTTCTTCTTCCTGACTTTGCTTCCCCAGCCCCCCCCCTCCCGGATTATAATTTATATCTGAAAACATTTCCTATGGTTTAGGGATATTTTTAGAGGTATAAGAGTAGCCTTAGGCAAAATATAAAATACTCTGAAATATTTAACTTCCAGTTTCCCAATTTCTATCCTCAGCTTCCAATTTGGACCTTCACCTCACTCTTACCCCTTTCACTGTCCCAGCAAGTCTCATACTCCATATAATTCTGTCAGGAAACACCTGATGCAGGAGCTGGGAACTCGGTTATTTGTTATTAATAAATTGCCTCCTCCCAAAGATCACAATTCCATTCTCATTGAAGCCTTTCATGCCTTAAATCAGAGGAGAGCAATATCCAGGCTGAGAGTAACAGACATGTGTGGACTGTGTACCTTGGAAGCAGGCAGGCACTGCAGTGTTATTTCATAGGCAGCCTCCTACCTCACCCATGGACACGGAAAGGCAGAGGAGCCCTCTACTGCATAATCTCTGTGGGAGGGGGGGTTTTGGCAACCAAGAAATATTTATGCCAATGCTCTAGTTAATGGTCAGTGTTCATTTCACAAGGCTCCGACAAAAGACTGTTGAACCTGTATTTGAATTCCTCTGGTGGTGGGGCGCTCACTACTTGAGGAACCTTGCTGCTACCATCACATGCTTCTCATGCAGGAGTGTCCAACCTGAGGCCTGCATGGCCCAAAACAACCCTTTTTCTTCCAGCGTGGCCCAGAGATGCCAAAAGTCTGGGCATCCCTATAATCATAGTCTTAGAGCCCAAGTGTGCTCGGAGGACCTCAAATCATTGGGAGAAAATGCAATGCTATGCATTCGCCCTCCAGAGAGATTACCTTCCTTCCACACTGAGATCCCCATGTCACCAACGCCGAATAGTGCATGGGCTACATGGGGTTGAAAAGCATCTTTATTCACTCTGGCAGGATTTTGGAGATCTGGGTTCAAGGACAATTATGTATGAAGCAGCAAAGCACGATGATGGTTGAGGATGTGGCCTCTGGACCCAGAGCACCTGGGTTCAAAGTCCAGCTCCACTACTCGCTCTCTGCATCAAGTTGGTCAGCTGACTTAACCTCCAAGAGCCCTGGATTCAGCATCTTTGAAGTGAAACTCATAATAGTGTTTTCTTCCTAGGGGTGTTGAGAGGATTGAAGCATTTAATACATGCAAAGTATTGAGAACACTAGCACACAGTAAGCCCTCAGTATACTTTTGTTGTTATTGCTGGTAGTAGTTGTACTAGCACTACTGTGGTTCAGTCACATGCTGAGGAACGCTAAATTTTCAAGTGCAGAATCGCCTCAGATAGATAGGCAGTCACTGCTTGGGTGTTAAACTCTTGCATTTGCAAGAGTTTTACTGGCTACTGAGCTGTTAACCCTCACAGTCCCATTTGCTCCTCTCCGAAATCCCATTGCTGATGGGAAACGTGACGTTTGGAGAGGTCCAGTACTTTTCCGAAGGTCTCGGCTTAAATGTCACATCTTCACCCAGTATAAACCAGCCACAGCTCCTTCTTTACATTTACTCTAAGATTATTGTCTGCGCATTATTTATTATTATTGTCTGCATAAATATTTCCATTGATAACTTTGTTTATTTACTGCCGCACTCAGCTAGAAGACAAGTCCTCTAAAAAAACAGGAGCCCTTCCCTCTGTCTCACCCCAGAATGGACCCCAGGCGCCGGGTCAGCTGCAGGCCTTTGGCAAGCATTTCTTGAAGGAATGAATGAGAGGACACTGGGAGGCGTAACAGGAGAACAGCTGCCTTGTCAGAGCAACTGAAGTAGCTGGCTTTGCATTCTAGCGCGGTCCCAACTCCATGAACTTGGGCAATCGATTTCCTGTCTCTAATTAGTGCAGCGAGAATACTAGTCATACTTCCCCTCATAGCTGTGGCGAGGAAAGATGAAATAAAGTCTATAAATCACTTAGCGTAGTGCCTGCACATCAGGTACACTCAGTACAGGCTGGCTCTCACTCATCCTCGGAGACAAGATTTGTGGAGTTTTGGTTCTTCTTGCCATGGTGTTTGCGTGGATAGGAAATTGTGAATAACAACGTTCAGGGCACAGGGAAGTTCAATGAGCTAAAAATCATCATCTTTTTGTCCCACTTCATTTCTTAAAATTTGAGTTATTTTTTAATGGAGAACTGAACCATAGGTTCTCATTTTCCTTCCAGACCAAAGGCCACCTCTAAGCCCATCTTTCCCCCCATCAGCTCAAGAAATGTAGGAAAGGGAATCCTAGGGTGTTAAACTTAGTGCAATTGCAGGAGGGCTTAGAGGTTGCCCAGTGTGACTCTTTCTTCTGTCACGGAACTGAGGCCCAGAGAGGGGGTAGGGTTTCTCTCAGATGGCAGAGTGGATGAACCAGGCCTTGGACCCAGGTGTCTTTAATCTACTTTCTGCCACATTTCCCTGACACTTCTAGAGGGAAAACAGATCTCAAAAAGTTATGTCTCCATTTCATCCACCGTCTGTTCCCCATAACAACTTCCAAATGAATAATGATTGCAGTTACAGGAATACATTGTTTCTTTGCCATTTTAAATGGCCAGCTAGGGACTCCCACTGCTAATATGTTTATGTCACAAAGATTAGGCCACTCTGTGATCTAATTGGTCATTTTTCCCCTGAGAATTCGAGTTGCATCAATGTTGCATTAGCTCAGACTTAAGCTGCAGGCACACTGATACACGTGTTTTAATCTGTCAGGATTGACGAGGAAAGAAAAGTGTTATTTACTTTTTGTTTGGACCTCACCATTTAGCCATAGCTCTTTGAGACAGGATTTCGTTTACTAAACAAACTGCTCAGTAGCGTCAATAACGAGTTTTAGATCCTTTTTAAGAGGACTTCATGTGACACTCAATCCTCGATTCCCCAATAAAACAACACAGCTGTTCTCTTGCAGCTCGTCTCTCAGCAGGAGCTGCAAAATCATATTTAATCAACTGTGCTTTAAAAGCCGTCCAATTTCCTTCAGGGCCTGGCACGCTTCTCCGGGCCAGGATGGCCCCTGCTGACATGTCAGCAGCAACCGCCCTGGCAGAGAGAGCAGCCATTTGCCGGGCCTCTGAGGGTCCTGCACATTCAAGATTTCATTTAATCCACCTAGCAGTCCCACGAGGTAGGGATTATTGTTGTATTTAAAGACAAGGAAACTGAGGCTTAGAGTGTAAAGTCATTTGTCCAAAGTCAGAGGAATGAGGGAGAGAACTGGGAGTCAGCCAAGTACTCTCTAATTCCAAAACCTCAGCATTTTCTACTTTTCAGTCTGGCTTTCTACACCAAGAGGTATTGAAGAATTGTATAAAGACGAGTGTGAGTCCACTTGATCAGCATATCAACAGAAAGTCCCCACAAAACGCTATAGGTCCTAAATTCCCTTAAAGCATGCAGCTTTGTCTTACTACGACGAGATTTTCTGTTAGAATGTGAATACCCTACATGTCATCTTTCATTCCACAAACATCGGTGATTACCACATACTATTCACTCTCCAAGCGAGGCAGGGGATACGGAGATAACATGGATATGAATCTTGCCTTCGCGAAGCTCAACGTCTAGGAACAGAGATAAAACAGCACCACACATGATTCTAATGAGAGATAGAAAGCAATAAGCATTATGAGTGAGCCAAAGTATTA
>PVKM010010698.1:0-34407 GCA_004027735.1 Carollia perspicillata | reverse complement strand
AAGTCCAGTGTTTCAGGTCTGAAAAAAGAAACCCCTTGTTAGAACACAGACATCATTGACAATTAGCCAGGATTCCAAGGAGAAAA
The DNA here is from genome assembly GCA_004027735.1 of Carollia perspicillata. Lineage (NCBI taxonomy): Eukaryota > Metazoa > Chordata > Mammalia > Chiroptera > Phyllostomidae > Carollia > Carollia perspicillata. Next base: position 34,321 of record PVKM010010698.1, on the reverse strand, counting down.
AAATGGGAGGCCCGGGCAAGGTAAACGCATTTGTGTTTATATAGTGTGTGATGTGTTTTGAAGTTTTCCCAGGGGAAAAAGGCCCTCTCTCCTACTTCAAAAGCCATTTTCATGTTTTTGAAATTACCAGAAATTATGGGCTAAACCCCCTTCACACGTAATTTATTTCAGCCAGTATCTCATATTTTGTGATAACATGCAAATACCATATGTTGCACTTTCTCTTTATGGATGGAGGAGGGAAGGAGGGAGAACTGGCAGAATTATCACTAGGCACTGCAAACCCTTCCAGTGAAATCCACATTTACCATGGTGACGTTTACTGGTTATGGCAGAGCTGATCAAGTGCAGATTTTCCTGCTGCTGAGGCTAAATTGCAAGCTGCTCATAATGCCATCAGATGCTGCTGGGGTCTGAGCCAATGGGAACTTCGGGACTGCTTCTCTCCCGCCCTGGTTTCTGTTGCAGCTGGGCCCCCATGCCACCACTGGCCCACCCTCTGCGGGGTTTGCACTTGATTGACCTCACAAGGGCGCTTTCCTGGAAGAAATGTATCTCCACCATCTTATTGGTTCCAAATACTCAAACCAGAAATCCTAATGTATTCCCAGGGCTTTCATTTTTATTTCTCCTCACAGGTATTTGTTTTCTTAAATGAAATGGTCAATATTTAGGACTATATATTATTCACAAGACTGAAAGGGGGAGAGAAAAAAAAACACATCTTGTATTCTGTTATTCTATTTCATCTGAGGCAAAATGTTTTATGCCAGGCCAAGTGAGTCAAAAACACAAAGCTATTATTCAACTCATAGTGGCTTCAATCATTTCTCTACCAACAATGGTGAAAAGATGTGATTTTACAAGCAAACAGGAAGAAAAAGCCTGAACACACCCTGGGAGCGTGTTTAAGGAGTTGATTTATGCTTCATGCTGAGTCTTACACCTGCAGTTCAAGCACAACCAACGTGGCTGCCCCAAAGAGTCTGGTTTATTAGGTATCAAGGAGTCGCAAGAAGCCATGTAATTAAAACCGTAATTAACTGGAAAAGGAAAGTGCCACCTGAGTTTTGAGAGGCTGTCAATTTTATTTCCATTACAGCCCTCCTGGTTCTCCTCTTGGATTTTTTTTTCCTTCTGCTCAATAAGAAAACCATGTATATGTACACACTACATACACATTTATTTTTAATGTATTAAAATATGTATGAAGGGCTGCTTCTTATGGAAAAGGTCAAAAGAATTATTGCCTGTTTCCGGGTTTCTAGACCAGCTTCTCCAGGGGAGGAACCTTGCAGAGGTGACTGCGCGACACTGTCACCACCAGCCACGTGTGGCTATCGAGCGCTCGAACTGCGGCTAGTCGGAATTAAGACACACGTCGGAGTTTGAAGAAGTAGAACAAAAAAATGTAAACTATCTCAGTGATACTTTTAGTATCAATGATTTGTCAAATGATGTTATTCTGGGTATGTTGGGTTATATAAAAATATATGATTGTTTAATTGCACCTGGTTCTTTTTATTTTTTTGAGAGCAGCTTCCGGAAAATTCAGTATTACCTATGTGGCTGACATGATATTTCTATCGGGCAGCGCTGCTCTGGTGACTGGGTGCTGAATTGCGAAAGGATGCATTGCAAACATCCTTTCTCGTGTTTTCTGCCCCCCTAGGGCTGCGAGGGCTGGCTGGCACTGAGGAGTGGGGACCCGTGGTGATGGGGTGCAAAGATCAGGTTTTTAAGGCACATGTTTGTGATTGCTGGGTGCTTCAACCCAGTTGCTCAGTCAAAGGCTCAAAGGGAGATGGGTGAGCAGCACACATGAAACTTTAAGGGTCCTGTCTTCTCTACCTGCCCCTTGGCCAACGGGGAGATTCAAGTGCACCGTGAGATTACGTTAGCGCCAGAACCCGGAGTGCGAGAAACTTCAAATTAAGTTACTAAGAGAGAGTTCCAAACCAACATGTGTGACTTAATTTGTGAATTAAAGTGCCGATAAAACAATTGTTTGGGAAAGGTCAGTCTATTTATATTAGATTCTGTAAACATTCATTTCATGTTATTACACCATCTTTCTGAACCACATCCCGGGAGGGTAATAAAGAGTATTTGTAATAAAGACATAATTATTTAATAGTTTTGAAGGTGGCTAGGGATGGAAGCCTTTTAGAGCTTTCTATCAGAAAAAGGCAAAAATTTAAAAATATCTTCGCCTTCCTCTTTTCCTTTTTAATGCTTTTTGGGGTGGAGGCGGGTAGCAGAGGTACAGTGTGGACACACTGAAAAACGTGTGCAACCTCTCGTTCTCTTGTTACCGATACAACTGTGACAGATCCATTGATAAAAATTGCCCAAGAAAGTTCAGAGACTGAAACCGCCTTTCTCTGGGCAGAGGGAAAAAAAATCACGACCCTTCCTAGTCTAAATCTTCCCCTACTTCTCTGCCGCAGTGGCACGTTTTAAAGTTGCATTTGTTACATGCAAGAACTCTGGAATCTTCCAGTTGGAACAGAAATATGTTGGTGGGTAATTTTGGGAAGTGAGCCTGAGGTACCCAGAGCAGATGATCCACGGGGCTTAGGTCCTGACTCAGCTACAAGTCAGCGGGGCACCCTGGGACCATCTGCGTTCTATAAATTACAGTAACGCCGGCACATGCGGCTTGTAAATCACCGGTGAACAGGCTTCACCTTGTGACACACGACATGAACCCTGCTGTATATTCCAATAAACTCCCATAAACCATCTGATATAAACTCCAGATTATGTTTCTTTAGGGGTTGGAATACTTAGACTTTTCTTTGCTGGTCTGATTTCCCTTCAACATGTGAATTGAATATACACTGTGTGTTCCTTCTCTTTCCCATACATGAGGCATTTTACTATTTTTCAAGCCCAGAATTTCACTTCATGGCTGACATGTGCAATTTGGTAAACTTTAAAGGGCCAGTCTTTTTTTTTTCTTTCTCCTTCTTTAATAAACTTGTTTCTTTCAACACGACTGTGAATGTCAAAGTCTTGTGGTTACTCTGAGAGGAAAATACGATTTATAAACAGCAAATTAATGGTCAAATTGTCAGTAACCTACTTCACTGAATATAAATAAATACGAATCGTAGAGGGTCATATCGTTAATATGGCTTTGCTGGGTTTCTGGTAAGCTACACAGCTGCCTTCTGCAATCGCCTTCTTCTGTGCAGCAGGAACATAAGGAGGAAGAAAAATCGGAGTGGCGATAGCATTCAACTCCATTTATGGCTCCTCCATAAATGGTTCTGAGCTATGTGTTTGCTTGGGGTACGCTGTTCCCCCGTTCATGCAGTTCTCTGTGGTTAAGAAAATCCTTTCTGGAGAGCCGCTTCTAAAGGCCTGTGATAGCTGACTGGCTGGCCACAGGTCCCAGAAAGTAGCAGAGAAATATCCAAACATGCATTCTTCACAAGACACCATGCTTTGCTTCAGTGAAGAAAGATGGTAAAGGAAAAATTTCCTTCTCCCTCCTTTTACTTTTTAAAAAAAGTACTGGCAACAATAACAACAAAATCTAAATTTTCATTTGCACGCTGAAAGTACTTTATCTGTTAAGAAATTTCTTCCAGTTCAGTGTCTTTGATGCAACGATGTTATTTCCTTTGTGTGACTTTTTATATGTGCAGAAGTGTAAACAAAAGGGATAGATCATTAGTATTTTGTGTGGAATTTAAGCTGAACATAGAAAAATTTTTAAATTTTTAATAGCCTCTTAAGAATCTAAAGAATGAGATGATTCAGAATTATTTTTATTGGTCTGACATAACCTGCTCAAAATTAGCCAAAACTTATGTTACGTTTGCATGTTCATTGCCTAAAAAGTTCATTAACTATTATTTCCTAGAGTAATACTCAAGCCCACACAAAGCAAATGCAGTGCTGTTTTTATTTATGTTTGATTCAACATTTATAGAGGGTTCATGTACTCAATAGAAATTAGATAAATTTCTTCAAAGTTGTAGGAGATCCTTGAGATATAGACAACTAAATGTACATAAAGTTTACACATTCAGGTTCTGCTGATAAAATGCCCCTCTAGTTGACTGTAATTTCCTTAGTGGAAAAGAGGTAAAATTAAATTTTGCTGAGACACACAGCAGCACTACTGTGAATTCAAAAACATAACTTCCAGGAACTTCTAAATACATAGTACCATTCTTTAATTAATGCAGTTTATCCTGTAATTTTAGGGATTTATTGATACTGGCAGAAACATTTGCAAATAACTTAGAAAATTTCATGACATATTATGCGTCTCAAAGGATTTCATTCAGTTTTTCTTTTTCAACTGCAATCAATAATTTCTTTCAAAACTCTTAATATGCTGAGATGGAGTATAGTTAAAAGATTGTTGGAAATTCTCAAAAGAAGGATTTAAGGAAACAAATATGAACAAAGATGAACTTTGTAGCATTACATTTTCTTTCATTCATATAATTTTTGAAGAAGTTCTGCCTCTGTTTTCTATTACACCTAAATGTTCTCGTTTTTATTCAACATCAAGAGATATTAATGTGGGTGCATCAAGTCAGAGTTTGGGTTCTTTGAACATATCAAACTATTTTTCCCCAAATATTTGGGGTTTGATAAAATCCAAAATGCACGCAAGAAGCACTTTTTCCATTAATTATTAAACCCATGTGCATTTTGAGGAAAATTTGATCCATATGGGTTCTGGTTCATTTATCCTTTACTCATCAAAATACTTTTTCCTTAAAGTCCATGTCCAAGAAATCTTTTGAGCCCTATTAAGTTTTCTGAGCTTTGCCAAGAACAAACGGAGTTGAACACCAAAAGATTCAAGTTGGTTTGTAACCCTATACCTATGGAGCACTAATGGGTTTAAACTTGGATTAAACACATGTTCTCATCCCTAAGGGTCGGATGTACCTCCAGAGGGATGCTCGAGGCCTCATACAGAAAGCAAAAGTCAGATGAATGTCAACAGAGGCACCAGAAAATCCCAAATGCATCGCAATTCATTAAAAGATTACATTGACTATATATGCATATATGTTTGAATGCATATATGCAGAGATGTTCCACAGAATTTGAACTGGAAGTTTAGGAGGCATTCCAAATAGGTCATAAACAATGTATTATTATCTAAAATGTGAAATCCTAGTATTTGGATAGCCATTCCTAAATATCAGGACTTGGTTAAACATAATTATGGGAAGCATACAATATTTCATCTAAATGATGTGATCTTTGGGATCCACCTCAAAATTAAATGAGGGTTAGGGATATGGGCAGAGGTATAGATAAAGCAAGATAATTGTTAACGCTGAATGCTGGACACACTCATGTTTACTGTACTAGGTTATTTCCTTTAATTGACTCATTGGATGTCTCCTACGCCCGCCACACACGTTTTGGGTCTGCCCTAGCCATTTTGGCGGCAGCCCCGGGAGCAGTACCTGGCATCGGCTGTACCATGTATCTCTCCTGCAAGAACCTGATGTCATCGTGATGCACGAACCTCCTTGGCAGTGTGAGGAAGTCGACACTCTCTGGGACCTCCTTTATTAATGCTGGACAATTCCGAGGCACCTCTTCCATGATGATTCAGGGAGTGCCTAGTGGAACCTCCAGTGTAATCAGTTTGACAACATACCCTTAGGTGGGTCTTTCCTCCTTCCCCGTCATACTCTTTTTGGTCTCTCTCTCCTGTTCCTTAGCAGTAGTTTCTAAGAGAAACTGTCTGCATCAAGTCCTTCTGATAATTTGGGCACATACATAATACATAACAATACGTGCAAATTTCTAAACAGTGTAAGCCTTTGTCTCAGGCTAACGGAGCTATTTGGGTTTGGGATTTCTCATAATAAAAAGGGTTTTATTTTAAGTTCTCCAATCTCTACAATAAAATATAAATTTTATTAAAAATACATGAATAAGTTCTTCTTTAACAGCAGAAATTTTATATTTTACTGTTTTATGATTTAAAGCCTTTTATTGATTATTCAGTCATAATTCTCTGTCACAAAAAATGCCTCATAGAACGAGTTAGAAGTGTTCCTGTTTCCTCTGTGTTTTGGAAAAGTTTGTAAAGAATTGGTTCAGTTCTTTCTCAGGCCGATCAGTGTTATAGAAGTGAAAGAAAAGAAGTGGAGGACATGTGGTTGTATGGTATTTATTACTTAGGCCAGGCTTTTAGACATTTGTATATGCATTCTGTTCTTCCTACTATACTATAAAGTCATGCATTTATTGAACATCTACTATGTGCTAGGCATTATGGAAGGGGGATGGGTACGACAGTGAACAACACAATCTCTGCCTTGTTGCAGTTTACAGTCCAATGATGATGAAGGACAAGAAACAAGTAAACAACAAACAAACAAACAAAAACTGTTGGCAGCTATGATACGTTATACATCTCTATAACACCATCTTCTTTCTTCTTCATATCTAGTATAACGTCTTCAATTTATTCAGCACACAATAAAGGTGGAATAGCTTATTTTGGTACAATTGCTGCTCTCTAACTTGGTTGGGAAGATTAGGTTGTGCACACAAAGTAATGTGAGAATTATACAAGACAAAAAATAATCTTATTGCTCTCCTACTACAGTAAGGGAAAGGAATAGATAAAGTTTGAAAACCCAGTTCTCAAAGCCTGATGTATAAAGGCAGAAAAACTCTCAAACAATACATCCTATCCACAAAGCTGCCCATTGTACATATTTATGTCTCTTACACCAGCATTTCTCAAACTGTCACATGCAGAAAAATCACTTGGGGATGTTTTTTAAGTGCATATCTTGATTCCACAGCTGTGAGGGACCACAAGGCCCTTCGCTTCTCATAAACTTCCAGGTGACGCTGGTCTGCAGACCATACTTTGCATGGTGAGGCTCTGAGCCCCCTCCTCTTTGCCCAAAAGCAAAGAACCCAGAGGTAGCTGATGAATGAATAGGAAAAATTTCCTTCAGATTTTCAGTTGCTGTGAACTGTCTGTTAATGAGAAAGCCTCGAAAAATCATCAGTCAGCATGCAAGCCACAGCATCCTACGAGAAAACCAGCAGAGAGGGAATAAGGGAACTCTTATCTTCCTGAATGATGTCATTTATGCTGAAACTTAATTATAAGCGAACATCCATCTTTCCTGTCAAACAATGCAGTGTACATAGGCCAAATCATTTTTAATGTAAATATAAGTGGGTCTTGTGTGTAGCCGCTGGGGAGATGGTTAGTGTGGGGAGGGAGGAGAGGCTGGAAAGCTAATTCTACTTTGTAAGGGGAGAAGTGCCTCAGTGCTTTGAGATTCTGTACCTATAAGGGAAAAAACAAAACAAAACATCAATGTTAGTGATAGAAAATTGGCTTGCTGGTGTCCAAAATGCAGAGACATTTATCTTGAAAAACGTTATTTTATTTGTGTTTTTCATTCAGATGTGCCACCTGGAAATACATGCTTTTCCTATCGGCATGATGGCTTTTTCCCCCATTTATATAGTCGAGTTTTGGGGCACATTGCTCTTCCCACAAACAGTTCTCTAGAGTTTTATATATATAGAAGCTTTAAGTAAAAGACCAATTTGTTAAAAACCAAAAATTATTCATTGAAGCCAGTATACTATGTTGTGAAACCAGAAAATATAGAAACCGTAAGATCCTCTTATTGGTACATAAACTCATGTGTGTGGGACTGTTGCACAGCTGAAATCATCCAATTTCCAGTGCGCGTAAAGTACCAGATAACTGTGAGTCCTGATGGGAAAAAATGGACCACCAGAGTCACAAGGTGTATCGGGCAGAGGGGGTTGATTCCAGGGAAGTGAGAGTGTACATGCTAACCAACCAGCACAATTGGGATGAAACTTACCTGCAGTCTTCTACATAGGCACGTGTATGGCACAATTGTTATACATCATAGGCAAAGATATATGAGTATTTGTTCTGAAGTCAACCTTCATGTACATGTATTTTTATGCCTGCTGATGTGTGTGGGGCTGTATTAGGTAGCTTAAAAGGCTATGAAAAATACAAGAGATGGTTCTTACATTCAGAAAAGCATAAATAAGCCCAGGTAAGCGCCCTAAAACATCAATAATTTAGTAAACTAGTGTTTATTTTGGAGGGGGTTGGTAGAGAGGCAGAGAGGGAATTCACTTCTGTCTGTGATCCTAGGACACTTTCTAGAGAATATGGGTTTAGGAGGTTAGAGATCAGGGTTGAATCGTCCTGCTTGAAGCAAGGCAGGGCGGGCTCTGCCCAGGCCCTAGGCTTTGGAGAGCATCACTCTGACTGTCCTCTGTTGTACCCCTTCCTCCAAATGGATGTGCCACATGGATCCCATGTCCTCTCTTCTCACCATGACTGGGGGTGCTCGAAACTCTGGAATCGCCCACTTCTATGACCCTGGGCTCATTTCCAGGGCTGTGTGGGTGTGGGCACCTGGCTGCACGGTGCGCACTCGGCCCCCTTGCCTTCTTCTTTTGTAGGGCCAACTCCCACGAGCCCACGAAGCCCCCTTAGGCTAGGTGCTCCCAAGATAATTTGTGATGAATGCTGTGAGGCCACATCGAGGGAGCTGTGTGCTCATGCCAAGGTGAGATTTTGTGTTGCTCAGGCCATACCTAGCAACGTCTGAGGTATCAACCTACTTCCAAGTTCTGATGGAAAACTGGCATGGGAACTAAGCCTTGGGACGTTCTTAGCTCAGTATCTTTTCCTGTCTCACATATTCGTCAATGTATATTTTCATTCCTCCCACCCCAAAATTCATTTTTTGAGTTTTTCCCAGAATAGTCAGTAAAGTAGGAAAAGGAGCTAGAGTAACTGACTTTCCATCAAACCTGTCCGTTTCTCTCAAACCTTTAAAAATCATTTTTGCCTCCGTCTTTTAGTTTGGAGAGAATCAGAGAGAGAAGAAAAGAAGAAGGTAAGGGGCTGGGAGAAAGAGGAGCAAAGAGAAATGTTTCCTCTGAACCTAGTAGTGTCTGCAAGGCATAGAGTAGACCTGCTTGATGGAGTAGGAAAGAGAGATATACTTACATCTGTTACCTACAGCTACCTGCCTACATACCTGTCTAGCCAACCTTCCTTCCATCCATCCATCCATCCATCCATCCATCCATCCATCCATCCACCCATATAGCTCTTCATCCGTGCTCCCTCTAACCTCCACAGCTGGCTTGGAATTAAGATAATCTCCCATGTAGTCCAGTGCCCGGGGCAGAAACCAGTGGCACTACTCCATACTTTATGCTAGGTGCATGTTGTTGGACATGGTTTTGTGGTTTGGAAAAACAATTCTTCTTCAATGGCTTTCTGAAAGAAAAAGCTTTTGATTGTTCCCACAGTGGCCCTGCTGCTGGCACCGGTGCCCACACTGGTGCCAGCCGCCAATGAGCGTGGTGAGTAGGTGAGGAAGTGGCGGAGGTCGGCTTCCTTTGTGTTCTATTTGTTATGGTTTTATAATTATGTGTGGTGCGTCAGAAGCTACGGCTCAGCTTTTATACTCTACTTTGGTATCTTCTGGGTGTCTAGTTGAAAATGTCTTTCTTTCTTTCTTCTCGTTATGAATCTACAAAATCCAAAGTTAATACTCTTTTAATATGGATGGGCTTTCTCCCGCATTGGTAAGCTGCTCTGGTGATAAGAGATATTTTAGGGAACAAATGACCTAGCTACCATTCAAAAATTGTTTAGACCAGGTCTCTTAGATCCTAGAGTATGTAACATTAATAGAAATTTCTGAAAGAAGGAAGAGAAAGTCTACATTTTCAAAACATCCTTTTTAAGGGAAACCTCAACTGTAAATAAATTGCACCAGCCAGCAAAATTTGGACACCTTTAAAAGGCTACTTAGGTTTGCGAGGAATTTAAAAGCTGCATCAGATGTGGCCACTGCCCACAGAGGGGTGGGGGATACAGTAGGAGCTGTCACAGATAAACAACCAAAATGATAGCTCGTTTCTCCAGGTGGAGAGATGAAATGCCTGCATTCTAGGGGGTTCTGGGAGATTGTGAAGAGAAATCTGTGATCTGGATCTTTATTCAAATATAACATTTTCTTAGTTTGTGCTGTACAGAACATAGTTCTGAGAACCAATACATGCATGCTATAGAAAAACACTGGCGACTGAATGAACGGAAAGGAAAGCATTTCACAGAGTCTAAAAAACTTTTGATTTTTAAGATGCATCATTATTTAATATACTACTGAGGAAGAAAAAGCACTGCTAATTAAATTATGCCATACCATTGAACAGATAGCTCAATTTCACGGATATTACATTTTTAAAAACAAATACGGGTCTTTGACTTGGTGACATTTGGTGAATCTTCTAGTTTAACAATTTTACATACATTTCAATAGCTCTGCAAATTCCCACAAAGAAGAAATCTGTTTAATTTAGCTTTCCCTAAATTTTGTAACATGAAATGCTCTTATTGGGCAACTATATTTATGAAATCATGAGTGAAAACATATGTGGTCAGTTTTAATTCATTGCCATTCTAATATTGTCAGACCCCAACTTGTTGCATTTTGGCAACAACAGTCTCTTCCGTTTGCATCCTGAATCCTTTTGACATCACCCTACTGACCTTTGAGAACTTTTTGCTTTATGGTATATTAAGAATTCCTAATCTCCTTTTATACATTTCTTGCCCCATTCCTGGAATCAGCTATTTTAAATATTCTTTATTCTTCATAATTAAAAAATTCTTTAATTCCTTTTTGAGTTCTGTTTTTCTCATTTCTGAGTTTTTATTTTGATTTGTGAGTTTTCTTTCATGTCTTGTATCAATTTCTTAATGTCTTTTAGTTCATTTTACAATAAGAAGCTAAGTCCTGATCTATTTTCTGAATATGTCTTTCTGGCATGATTTTATTTTCTGCAGCAAAAAATATTCTGATTCTTATTCTCTTTTGTCTGTACTAACTTTGTTCAGAATATATTTCAGTGGAACATTTTAATGTGAAATTTGTTTTCTTGAACTTTTAGAAGGAAGCTAGATTCAGATAGTTTTTCTAACTTCACAGACTCCCCTTTTCTGTGGCTTTTGTGTAGTGTCAAAAAAACTATGCTGGCTTGTTTTCAGAGATTTCTTAACTCTGTTCCCCTCCCTCATTGTATCTGTACCTTCTTTTCCTCAGCTTTGTCATTCCTGACAGGCTCAAATTTAATTCCACTCCTAGTAGTTTTTCATCAGTGTGGAGTTCTGTCCACACTAAAGAAGCTATGAGGGATTGGTCTGAAGGGTTCATGGTGAGGAGACAGCCCCAGCCTGGTTAAGTGGGCAAAACACCTCCTGGGTTTAGCTGCTGTTCTTATACTAGTCTGCTGTGCTTTCCAGTGAATACCTGTTAATTATATTTTGGGTTTCTCTTCACCCCATTGATCCCTTTGGCTTTTACCTTCCCAGAAGCGTTAGCATGCTTGTTGCGGCTATCGATGGTTTGCTCATATTTTGAGATTTGTGGGAATACTTTGTTATCTTGTTTTGTTGTAAATGTTGTCTGTGAGTTGTTGGTTTTGCTATCTAATTGGTCTGCCAATTAAAAAAAAATCTTCACCCCAAGACATGTTTCCATTGATTTGAGAGAGAGAGAGAGAGAGAGAGAGAGAGAGAGAGAGAGAGATTTATGTGAAGGAAAAACATCAATTGGTTGCCTCCCATTGGCACCCCAACTAGGCAATTGAACCTGCGACCTAGGCACGTGACCTGATGGGGAATCAAACCAGCAACTTTTTGATGCATGGACTGATGCTTCAGCCAACTGAGCCACACAGCCAGGGTAGGTCTGCCAATTTTTGTGTAAAAACTCTAGAAGAGCAAACAACTCTGCTGCTACCACCACTGACACATTTCTAGAATCCCTTGGAATACTTTTAGAAAGAGCATTACTATCAAAATCTTATTAAGCAGTACTCTGCTTAGTAAGGGCCGTGGTTTGGTAAGTGTTATCCTAGTCTATTAGGCACATTAATATCAGTTTAGGGATAGTCTATTGAATTCTTGAAACAAAAATGCTATCTTCTAGTTTGATTAAATCTGTGATGTCAACAATAATAGTAATTATGACCTCTTTAAATTGTAAATAGCTTTTCCACTTACAGAATACAAATGCAACCATTATCTCAGTTAATCTTCCTAACACTCCTGTGAAGGGGGTAGACCAAATGATAATGCTTATTTTGAACTTGAGGATTTGGGAAATTCAAAGTGATATAGCTAGGAGGTGGTGTGGCTGAGACTTTTCCCTACAAGTTCAGTCTCATTGTCACAATGCTGTTTCATTAACCTGATTAAGCAAGCATGCTGAGATGTCCTTCCTTAGGTATGAACACATCTTTGATATTGGCCCTGTCTCTGAAAGGGATAGACCCTTCAGTTCCAGGGAGATGTTTCGGGGGGAGACTGCAGGAAAAACCCATTGTTTAGATACTGCCTCCGTCTGTTTGGGCTGCCATAATGGAAACACCACCGCCTGGGGGGCTTAAACAGCGCACATTCATTTCTCACAGTTCTGAAAAGTGGAAAGGCCAAGATCAAGGCCCAGGCAGATTCAGTGTCTGGTGCGAACCTGCTTTCTGACAGCCGTCTTCTAGCTGTGCCCTCACACGTGGGAAAGGGAGAGAGCTCTCTAAAGTCTCCTTCATAAGGACAGTGACCACTTCTCAAAAGCTCTACCTCCAATATCATCACATTGGGAATTAGGCTTCAACATATAAACCTAAGGCTTGGGGGAGGGGCACAAACACTCAGCTCATAGCAGATATATAAGACTTTGCCTGAAAACAAATGCTGCATGGACACTTTAGTCTGGCTGTGTGGCTAATGAGGTGGGACCTCAGCGTGTTGGGCTGTGTCACATGAGCCTTAGATGCTCCGTAGCTATAGAAGAAGGAAGACCTCACGGCCTGATCAGTGCCTTTAATTTTCTGGATCCTAATCTGAGCAGAGGTTAGAGATACTCCTTAAGTGTGGAAGAAAGTCTATGTCTTTCACACCACATTGGCCTTGGGGAAGAAGAGAGAGGCCCAGAGAGTAGGAGCCAAATGTAGGACTTTAACGGGAGTATGCCACAGACACCCATGAGGTGTAAACATCCTTTCTAGTCCCACAGGAGGTCTCTCCAAACCCCTTTACCCTCCACTTTTACTCCCTGTTTGAGTCTGGATCTGAGGTTTTCCCTCTTTGGAACTGGGGTGGGGAGAGGAGGAGATTGTCAAGTTGAGAGGGAGTGGGTGCAGGGAAGTTTAAGTTGACCTCTGTCTGTTGTCAAAAGGAAGTCAGGCTAATGGGAAAACCATTCAGCAGCAGGAAGAAGTCATGTCCTCCTCTCCTTCAGGAGTCTGTGCTTCTTTCTCCATCTGAATCCTCTCCCTGCAGGCTCTCCAGTTGCCCTTGACTTTCAGACTGTCCTGCTGCTCTGAGTTCTGAGCACTGTGGGTACCTTTCTAACCCCAGACACTTCTTTGTCATTTGTCTTCTTTCACTTGTTCTTACACACATATTCATGTTTCTGTCAGAGAAACATAGCTACATCTTCCCATGACACTTCCAATAAAAGCATGAGTTCCTTGAGGCTAAGGCCAGTCGCTTCCTCCTTTTTTACTGCTCTCAGAACCTAGTATAGAACATTCCACACATTATTAGCTGAGTAATGTTGACAGATTGGATTTACAGGGAAATATGCATCAATTTATAAGCAATAAGGGAAAACACCCTTTTTCCTTGAAATTTTACCTACAGAACCCAACAGCAATCATGGATCTGAAAAAAAGCAATATTTGGAAGGAGAAACAGGTTTGATTTTTAGAAAAGTAGTAGTGTGGGCAAAAAAGAACATTAGAAGCCAGATAGCCTGATGGCCACACCTAAGATCCAAGTAGCAAGCTGTATTTCTTTCTGGGAGCAGGGACCAGCAAACTCTACCCCATGGACCAAATATTGCTGGTCTCCAGTTTTATAAATAAAGCTTTATTCAAACAGAGCCATGCTCATTTGTTTACAAATTGTTCATGGCTGCTTTTATGCTATAATGGCAGAACTGAATAGATGCAACAGAGACTTCATGACCTACGCAGCCAATACATCAACCATCTGGCCCTTCATAGAAAAAGTGTGCTGATCCTACAGTGAGGACACTTGTCTGGTACCAACGCAGGAAGGTGTTTTCACTGCTGGCATTTGCTTCTTTTCTCTCTCTACTGCCTACTTTAAATGCCAAAAAGAAGTTGTATTGATACTTCATGGGCTGTAGTGCTCTCCCTTCTCTCTTGGGGAATCAGGTGTGTATTGTGTAAAAGATAAAGGAAGAAACGGGAGGAAGATCATAACATAACCTTCCCATCCCCGGAGAACTCACACACACCATTGGCCCTGGTTCCCTGGCAGGTGGGAGGCGAAGGTAATGCTAAATAGTGTGTTAAATATATCTTTCTTTACTCTGGAAACAGCTTTTTAGGTATATCACTGTTCATATCCATTGTACATATATCTCATTAAAGGTTATATTGCTTTAAAATGAGCTTCTGGTTGAGGTAATTGTATTGGATCAAGATTTAGTTTATGTTGAAATGGTTTGATTGGAATATCATAGTATGAGGAAGCAAAGAAAAGGCCAAATGTGCTTACATTAGGTGTAATTTAGTAAAAATGGAAAGTTCAGACATTTCTGGCATAGCGAGAACATTTATAGCATTTTGGCTTTTCACATTCATCTTTTAAAGTTCCCAGTTACAACATTTTCTTTTCTTGGCCCCTTAAAAATAATGAATAATTTGCTCTGTACCTATAGTTTGAAATATTTTGGTATATGCTAATTCAGAAGATAAAATTTCTTTGGGAAATGCTCACTTTAGTCTACATATTAGAAATGAAAAGTCTGCTAGCTATAATTTGAATATTACCTGTGTCATTGGGTTCATATCATCAAATTGTTTTGTGAACCTTATTCAGGGCTCTGGACATAGTAACCATCCATTCAAATCTCAACCCCCAGGTGGGTTATAATACATGAGTCTCTCCATCTGCCCCACCCTTTTTCATGAGCATTAAGCATGGGCTCCAATAAGCATTATAAGTTAGCCTGTGTGAACACTCATGCCCACCCTCCATCTAGGGAGAATTAAATTAATGGGAATTGTTAAAAAAAATCTATTTTTGAATCTATTGTCCACCAAAATTGGCCTTTTTCTAATTCCAGGCAGTTGGCAGTATATTTACCTGCTTTCTTTGTGTTAGAAATGGCCTTTGCTCTGGTCCATGAAATGTGAGAGAAAGTTCTAAGTGTCACACCTGATTGTGAGCTTTAGGAACCTGTATGCAAATTGCCACTATCACTTCCTTTTTTTGTCAGCCATAGCAATCAGCGACATTTCATAAAGTGGTGCCTCTGCACAGTGAGTTCCAGAGTGGGGTGGTGTGGAGGTGAATCCTCAGTCAACTTGTGCAAGACATGTATTCAGAGTAAGAAGGACACCTTTGTGATACAACCCACAGGGATATGTGGTTTCTTTTGTTATTGCAGCATAACCTGATCCTTCCTGATAGACTTGGTAGGTCTGGGATGGCTTTTAAAATATGACTTGAATTCTCCATAGTGAGGGTGAGCTCTATGGAGAAACAATCAATTATTTTCCAAAGAGACTTACTTGAATACCTGGCATGGTGATTTGGGGAATGATTTCATATCGCGTGCCTCTGGGATGCAGTGCACACTTGATACTGTCTGCTCCCTTTTGTTGTGGCTATTGTTGTTGTTCCTTGTTTATGTTATTCCCAAGGAAGAAGACACTTGAAGGAGTGCTTTAGAAATTGACTGTGCAAAAGGCAGTCCAGGTTTCAGTCAACATTCCTTGGTGAAAGCATCCCTAAGAAAGAATTGAATGGTATTAGGCCTGGGGGAAATGCACCTAGAGAGCAATAGGCTATTAGCAAATTGAGTGGCCTTCGGCATAACATATCATAACATATGTCATGTAATGCAACAACATAATGCAATGTAACAAAACATAACGTGTAATGTAACATAACATAACAATGGATTAGTGCTCCAGTGGAAGTTTTTAGCTGAGACAAGTGTTTAGCCAGAAAAACACTATTTTGTATGTGTGCATGCCAGACCACTTAATCCATTTCTGTACTCATTTTTAAGCCCAAGCATTAGAATCTGTCACCTTTTTAAACACAGAGTGGACTTGCCCTGACTGGTGTAGCTCAGTGGGTTGGTCATCACACTGCAAACTAAAAGGTCACGGGTTCAATTCCTGGTCAGGGTACATGCCTGGGTTGCAGGCCGAGTCCGTGGTTGGGGTCTGTGCCAGAAGCAACTGGTTGATGTTTCTCTCACACATCAATGTTTCTTCTTCTATCTTTCTTCCTCCCTTCCCCTCTCTCTAAAAATAAAAAAAAAATAAATTCTTTAAAAAACGATAAACTCAGAGTGACTAAGGCTCTTCCTGTATTTTTGCAACTTACGTACTTGAACAGTTTTAGTTGTAGTGGTCTTGCATAGGAGATATCTTTCGTCTATCTTCGACTGTTTAGTGGGCAAGACTCTCTTCCCAAAGGCTTCTGTTAGGTCGGGTTACTTTGAGACCTTTGAGAGAGCAGCTGCTGAAGGAAAGAAGCCACTTAAACTGGTCAATGTAGGTTTATGCCTTCATAGAACAAAACAGTGTTCTTTGCCTATTGTTCCATCTATAGCCACATGCACACATTAACAGCGATAATAAAATATTGCTCCATTACCCCCAAAGCATCGGTCTCTGATAAGATAAAAGCTTTTTTCCCAGAGGGGATGGTTAGTGTGGGAAGGTGGGAGATTGGAAAAGAAGGAATGCATTAACCTCATGGTTCTGATAGAAATAGCCTCTTCTGTTATGAAGAAAATGCACACGTTAAACATGTGTGACTAGCGAAATCATAAGAGATCGGCTATCTTCTCACTCCACTTATCTCAGTGCATAGGACTCATAAGTGGTTAGAGAGCTGCAGACTGCTCAGTGGGAAGTGGCCCACAAAAGACGTACAGTGAGTTAGGTAAAAAAACAAAAAGTTGAAGGAGGAGAGGCTACTGAGTTATTGAGTGATTAGAAACTCGGAATGTACCCCAGATCTCTAGAGGTATCCTTGTGGACCCCGTGCATGTCCTTGAATGAAGCTATTACTTCTGTCTCATTTTTCTTTATTAGTTTCTTCACCAACGGGTATACACAACTTACATGTAAGCAAGGAAGCAGAATAATAAAATAAGCAGTTGTGAACTCACCACTCAATTCACTTTTCTCACATCTCATACTTTTCTGTCTTCTCCAGGCTGGGGATGAACTTTGTGTTGAACGTTGCTTGTTTTACTAAAAATCATTTCACCACATGCACACGCACACATATATATATATCCACATAGAGAATTGCTTGGTTTTCACTTTTTTTGGTCTTTATAAAAATGACACACCTTTCATAGTCTGCTGGGACTCACTATTTTTACTCCACAGTCTAAGAAGCACCCATGTTGTTTGTGAAATACTAATCCATTTATTTTTCTTGCTTTATAACTTTCCACTATGTGACTATATCACAGTTTGCTAATCTACTTTCCTGTTGATGGGCATTTGAGTTGTTTCCCAGTTGTTTTTTTTCTGTTGTTTTCTGAACCAAACTGCTATAAATGTTATTTTTGTTCATGTCTCCTGGTACAAAATGGCAAAAGTTTCTCTGACTATTACCCTGGGTTGTAGTATAAGTAAATATTCAGTCTTACAACATACTACCCTATTTCTAAAGTTATACCAATTTGCTTTACATAACCAGTATATATGAACAAGATTTCTCATAGATCCGCATTCTACATTCTTTGAAATTGTAAGATGTCTTAATTAATGCCAGTCTAGTGTATAAATGCTCTTAATTTGCATCTCCCTGATTGCTAATGAGATTGAGCATCTTTGCAAATATTTATTAGCAATTTGCGTCACCTCTGGCTTTTTTTCTTTTTTCTTTTGAACTAGCATGGTAACGGTATATTCACTCCTCATTAGGAGAGAAAGAGAAGTCAGTTGATTAAAGTCTTTTGTAATTAAATCCCCAATTGGTAGATGATAGATGACTAGAAACTAAGGTGAGTGCAATTGTTTCTGTCTGTGAAGGCAGAGCTGTGTGCTAACGTGCCCTTGGGAATTCTTAAATCCTATACTTTTATAGTAATGTGTGCCTAATAAAAAACAATGAACTATATCTACAAATAATGATGCATGCTAATCAGGGACTTTCTGCGTGCTCACACAGATCACTTAGTATTTTGTGTCTGTAAGCAATAGAAATGCACTTTGGCTGAGTTAAGCCCAAAAAGATTATTCACAGTCATTTTGTTCACAGTAGCAAAAAAACGTGGAGTGATGGAAGTGTCCATCAACAAGAGAACAGGTGAGACCCTTGGTGGTCATGGCATCTTGCATGACGGACCCGCTGCGACTGTACCTGATCCCAAAGAATGAGGGGCATGGATGCATGGAGGAAGACAGCACAGTTCAAACTCCTTGACTTACTGGACTCTTTCTTCGGTAGAAAGACTCAAAGGAGTTGCTGGTTTCCGAAAAAAGACCAATGGTGTTTCAGTGAAAAAAAAAGTTTTTGATATCATTCATCATGAGAAAATACAGCTGGATTAGTTTTCCAACTACTTGAAATTCCTCTTGCCTGAAGTTTTCTAAGGTAATAGCCAATAAGATGGTTCACTTGTGCTAAGACGTGAGAATGGCGATGACTCGGCTCCGGGAGGAGTATTAGTCCCCAGCTCCCGTGGCGGCGTGGACCTGTGCTATTGGTGGCCTGGATGTTTATGGACACATTCATGTCCCATCCTAGTGACTGTGAAGCACTGGGAGAGGAACTACATCTCCACTCATTAAGGGGACAGCTTCGGACCCTGTCACTGGCAGGGGTCATCTCTAAATCTTACCTCTCTGTCAAAGTGGGAGATTGGTTCTAACTTTAAGTAAACATTAAACTACACATCTAAGCATGGCCGTGCCTTGGTCCCTACACGGCCCCCTGGGAGGTAGGGGGGCTGAGGCTGTGCCCTCCACTGGCTTGGACAGGGAGCAGTAGGGGGAAGGGCAGCAGCATCTTGAAATCCAAAGGAGTGTGACTCACAGCAAGGTGATATGTATTTAAAACTATTTTGCTCTAACTTTTATGTTCAGAAGGAGTTAGCTATCAAAGCATATGACAAGAAAATGAAGGCATATAAGCAATAATAGAAGTTTAAATTTGAGCTGTGTCAATAATCATGATAGCTAATATTTATGGAGTTCCCCTATTTTTCTGACCCTCCTACCATCCGTTTCAGTAGGTTTTTAATTTCTGTTTTATAGGTAAGAAAACTGAAGTTCAGATCAATTAAGTAATGTAAAGAAGGTAGCAAGTGATATTGCTGAGATGATATCACATTTGGAATTATAATTAGAGTTATGAACAAAATGCACTTTTGCACACATTTGAATTTCTCCTGTGAAGAGAGATCCAGTATTTGCTAACACATAGGATTTGACGACTAGGACTAATATTTCTGTGCAGGATTACATTAATATACTCCCATGGTAATAGTTGGTGAAACAATTAGGATTGGAACAGTTTATTTTGAATTGGTGGAGGAAAATTATGGAACACTGGATGCTGTCTCTTTGTGATAAATACCTTTTGACATTTAGCTTTCCACTTGTGAAATGGCTTTAGCAAACTCCCTCTTTCCTCCTTTTTAAATGGCATGGTGAAGTAGAGGGATGCTGAAATGAGACCCACTTTTTGGCTGGATAGAAAAAAAAAGAGGAGCTGGAAAATGTCACCTTATTTGGTGGAAGAGAGTGTTCCATGTTTGGATCTGTTGTGACCTCTAGTCTTGGGCAATACAAAATGTGGCCCATTTGGATGGCAGCTTCATAACACTGTATTATAACTTTTAAAAAATATTTATTGATGCAAGACAGAGATGGAGAGAGTGGTGAGGGGGGCAGAGAGAGAGAGAGAGACAGACAGACAGACAGACAGACAGAGAGAGAAATGTTAATATGTTATTCTACTTAGTCGTGTATTTGTTGGTTGTTCTTATATGTGCCCTAACCAGAGAGCGAACCCATAATCCTGGAAAATCCAGTTGGTGCTATCTGGCCAGGGCACTTGGTTAGTCACTCAATAGATCTCAGTTTATAAACTTTGGATCCTTTTATGTAAGAGAGAGTCTCACAGTGTTCAGTAGAGCCATGGTCTTTTTCCCTCTTCCTGTATTATTTGCTGGCCAACAGCACTCCCATGTGAGTCAGCTGGCCCAGGGGTGCTGCTCCTCCGGTTGGTCCACCATGGACTTGAACAAAACGCTCAGCATTTGGTGCAGTCGTTATCTGTCTGCTCTCTCTCTAACCAGCAGTCTTGCACAGCTTGATCTTCCTCTTAATTTAGAATTTGTCTTCTTTCTTGGCTGCTGGCTGACTTCAGAAAGGAACAAGCATTCTCAGTGAGTAAATGCAACTAACTCCCCAACCCTCGCCCTCTTCCCACCCCAGCAATCATTAGTCAGAACAGCTGTTCTCCCTGCATTTAGAGCCTGATGGAGCTCACACTGGGATTTCGGGCTGGGATCTTTTCAACATCAATTGTTTACTAGACAGAAAGCTCCTAAAAAGAAAGAACTGCATCCTCCACACAACTGTAATTCTAATATTGAGCACAGGACTAGTACCTTTTAGGGCCAAAAACAATATTGGTTCAATTGCATTGAATGTTCACATGAGACATTAACTCAAGATGGTCGGTAGAAAAAGGGAACCAGAAAGCCACTTTTTGTCATAGAAATTTATGACTTATCTTTCATTGAAAAAGGGCCATGTTAATAACCTTGTTCTTATTGTGTCATTTTTCTTAAATGCTTGTCTTTTTACCTCTGTGAAGCAGTAGTGAGAGCTAGACTCCTGTGCCAGACAGACTTAGGACAGATCCCAAAGTTGTTGCTTGCAACTTTGGTATCCTGGGGCAGATTTATTAGACATTCCAAGTCTTGGTGTTTTCATCTGTAAAGTGGGGACAACCAACTTAGTGTGGTGTTCTCAAATAATATTTGCCAAGTGTATGCAGTGAGTGCTCAGTGATTCATGGCTATAATAATTATCATTTACAAGAGATAGCAAAACTGATATTTACCACTGTGAAACAGTGGCCAACTTTTCTATTCACTGCAAACATGTAGAATTTTGCACCAATTAAAATAGTTATTCGGAAGAGAATAATTATTTGCTTTACTTACATGCACCAACAATAGACATTCAAGGATGTTTGCAATAACATGATTATTTTGTACCTTAAAATGAATCTTTCACCCTAACGACTCACTTTATTTTTTAATTTTTAAAAACAATTTTATTTATTTATTTTTAGAGAGGGTAATGGAGAGGAAAATAGAGGGAGAGAAACTTCAATGCGCGGTTGCTTCTTGAGTCCCCTACTGGGGACCTACCTGGCCCACACCCATGCATGTGCCCTGAGTGGGAATTGAACCGGCGACCCTTTGGTTTGCAGGCCGACACTAAATCCACTGAGCCACACCAGCCAGGGCATCACTTTAAAAAAATATATTTTTAATTGGCTGTAAGAAGTGAATTTCTGAACTAATTTTTCTCTATGGGTCCTTGTTTATTTAATACACTGTCTTGCAAAGTCAGTTATTGCTATTTAAAAACCCATTCCAAATGCATAATGGCTTTAAAATAGTCATCTATTCTCATCCACAAAATTGTGGGTTCTGTGAGAGGCATTCTAAGCTAGGCTGGGCTTGGCTGATTTAAGCTGCGGGTCTGACCAGGCTCAGGTCCTCATGGCGGGTTGGGTTTGGGTCTTCTCCATATGTGTTCATTCATTCTGGGCCCGAGCTGTTCTCGTGTTGATGGCAGAGGCAGAAGGGGGCAAACTCATCTCTGCAAGCCCAGTTTAAGCCTTTGTATCACATCTGTTAATATCCTATTGACAGATAGGATATCCTACTGACTGAGTCTAAAGTCAGGGAAATCTATGGAAATAGGTGGTCAGGAGTAAATTTTTTTTTGAACAATCATCAATCTACCACTCAGTATAACAACATGAGCCATTCTGCATTGAGGCCAGTGGATGTGTGAATAATTTCTTCCCTAGGGACTCATGTAGCACTAGGGACTGATAAAGGGATTCATTTTTCTATGGGTACCATCTCCAACCAAGCTCGCACTACAAAGTGCTCAGAAGTTAGAACATTCAGTTCAGTATGTCTGAGAAGGAGGTATGCAAGAGAGCTTTAAAAATATAGCACTTAAGAAAAGAGACTGAAGTGAGTCCTGGGGGATATAGCTAAGGAGATTGCTAATACTTCTAGCAATGCAATTTTGTGCTCCCTGCAAGAATACCATTCTGGATTTTTTTAAAGAAAAATTAAGTTGTGCGTGTGCTAAGTTTAATTATTTGACTTCTGAAATACCAGGTTTTTGTATCTTTGCATATAAATATTGGCTTTGTGTATTTGGCTTGGAAGAAACGTATTTTGGGGGTATTTGAGTCTCAAGGTTATAGAGACAAAGAAAACATAGCACGTTCTACATTGTAGATTTACAGGTGTGTGTTGCGGGAAGAGTGGGTGGGGAAGGGAAGTTTACACTCTTCTTTGCATTCAGTAAAGTCTGATAAAGAACTTCTGTCTTGATGTCTACTGCTGGCCTTGGCATGTGTAACTTTATTCAACAAAATATGGTAACTGAAAACAGGTCCTTTTGACATTTGCCACCTGCATGGAATGGTGTGTATTTGGACAAGAAATTTGTATTTTTTTAGTGCAATTGTATTAAACAAAACATTTCTGGAGGCAATTTCTTACTTTGTCCTTCCCATTTCCGTCCTCAAAGTTAGCAAGTTGAGGGCTTCTTATCTTCTGTACTTGGGGGAAAAATACCTAGGGTTGTGAATGTCTAATCTAAGTCTTGGCCAACGTCTTTGTCATCAGAATTGCTCAGTGACTGTAGATCTGCATTCAGTGCTGTGTAAGATGGAAGGGTGGGGATTAACTAAGCAGATGTCCTCATTGTCCCTGAAGTTTAGCATGTTACCTCACTGAATTTCACCTGCACAAAAACCCGGTGAGGTGGGGTGGGTGGTACATTGCTGTTCTCATTCTGTAGCTTCTAAAACAGAGTCTCAGTGAAGAATGGAACTTGCCCTCAAACACAGTTTCTAATTACAAAGCTAGGATTCTACCAGCAGCTCTCAGCTTCAAAGCCCTGGGACCTTTGCATTCTGAAATAAAGCTGTGTGGGCACTGATTTATCCACCCGTAGCAAGCCTTCTAAGATGGAGAGCAGTTTTTCATAATGTGTTGGAGGTACATAAACAGCAGAGTGAGTATTAAGCTAAGGTATGAACAGGCAGCAATAGTTTGTTTTAGATACAGATGGAAACTAAGGTTGATAATTAAAGGAAAGGGAAGAGACAGGGGCAGTCAGAGCGGAGGTAGGTGGCCTCAGCCTCTATATCTGCACATATATTGGCTAAGGAAGACTTGCCAGATATTTCATCGATTGATGACAGGAGGGTGGATGAACAAGGAAATTAATTCCTAAAAATGTTTAGAAACTGGAGAAAATCCCTTCTTTAAGCAATATTGGGAAAGGGGCTTTTGCAATGGAATTCTGGAGATGGTGAGAAGAGAGGATGGGCGAGACTGGTGACGGATGTGAGGGAAAGAGAAGGGAAATCACAGAAATTGTTTGCTCTCCAGAGAAAAGTGGGTGTGTTGGGTTGGAGAAGCCAAGGGGCGTGACAGCGAGCAGAACTCTCAGGTGGAACAGCATGGTGGAGCCCCCGCCCCTGACCTGTGTGGGCACACCATGTCCTGGCTGCTCTTTGTCTAAGGGATAGAGCCCCTGTAAATTGTTTAGCAGACGAGTTCTAGCTATGGGCCCTTGGGTAACATTCTGATGGCCTGTCATCTCGAGACGCAACCTGACCTCTTGCTGGGTGCATGGCCTCAGTGATGTCGACAGAGGAGCTCTCAGTATTCGGAGTGACGGCTGTGGAGGAGCCAGGTCTCTTTGCAGAACTCCATGTTTTTAATTCTTCTAGGTTTTAAAATCTTAAGTGAAAACACAAGCCTCAGGAAAAAAGAAGGAGCAATCGAGATGGAAGCAAGGAGAAAAGAGGGGGGATCCTCAATAGAACTCACAGACAACGAGCCAAGATAGGCTTTCTTGTAATTTCCTTTCTCTAACATTTCATTAGGTACTGACAACATGAAAATTTAAGATGATAGGTTTTACTCTGATGTTTTAGTTTAAATGTGAGTTTATCCCTCATAGCGGAAAGTTCTTCCAGGTGCTGAGCTTGACTGCCCTTGCACTTGGCTTCTTGTTCATGTTTCTGAGTTGGATCTGCAGTTATATACTAATTAGCCAAGGAATACTGAAGTTCCTCTTTTTGGTCTCCCAAAGCTGGGTACCTGATTTCCACATTGGCGTTGTAAATTAGTGAATCAGAAAGCTGCATTTACATTTTCAATCCACCCATATAAAATCTAATAATTTTATAGTAAAATGTGTTTTTTATTTCTTGGTGCACTATCCCATTTTATCCTTACGAATCCTTCTAAATAGTCAGAATAGGCTTTTATTTTATACCCATTTACAAGTAAAGAAACAGAGGTGACTCAGAGTGGTTATGCGAATCGGCTTCCATGAAGGGAGCCCAGCATGATGGTCTCCGTGCGGGGCATGGCCCTCTCTAAAGCCCGTTTCCACCCAGAGCCACGTCTGGTCTCAGAGCAACCCAGAGGGAGGTGAGGCAGGTATTCCTCCGTGTCCTGGAGTAGCAGCTGAGACCCTGAGAGGAGAGGTCACTTTCTCAAGTTCTTTGGACTATGCACAACTAAGTTCACCAAGGCTTTTGCTTTTTGCATTTGTTTCCCTATCTTTTGTGATGACTCAGCAATACCGGGGAAAAGTTACTTCTTGAAGGAAAAGAAATAGAACAGGAGGAATCAGGACTGCTGCCACTGGGAATATCTTCCCGTTTATTCTTTCATGATACTAATAGAGTAGGTAGAAAGTGTTGATTCTGATTCCTTTAGAATGAATTTCTGACTTCCAATTATATGGTGGGTTATTTTGATTATGATGAATGTAAACCCAGAATGTGCATTTAAATGTGCACAAACTTTTTCATTTTGTTTTAGGGCAGATTTTTCAAGTTCTATCACCTTGCTTTTCTTGTGTAATGATTTATTTTGTCCCTTTTCCACCTCCCAGAGTTACATCCACGCCCTTCATGTTATTCAGGAAGTGGTCCCCAAAAAAAGGAGGGTGAGATGCTCCACTGGGAGTGAGGAGACTAAGTATCGTTACTTCTAATCACGTTCTTCTCATCACTTTTTAATTCTAATTTTTGTGTTTACTTATAATATATATGGCATATAAGTAGATTAGTCTATTACATATCTAAATAAAACATACATATATGTATATACAATGTATAGATGTACACAGCACACATGTGTGTATATATAATATACAGGTGTGTACATCTATCACATATATGTTGTATATCTATCATACAAGCATACACAGGCATATTGAGGTGTGTACACAGGCTAAGTTTGGAGACCCTTGGTGTCATTGGTTGGATTGTGTTTCTTCCCCCAGCCCCTCAAAAATATATGTTGAACTCTTAGTTCCTCATACTTCAGAATGTGCCCTTATTTGGAAATAAGATAATTCTAGGTATAATTGGTTAAAGTAAAGCCATACTGGTGCAGGGTAGACCTCTAATTTGACCCTTATAAGGAGACAGCTATGTGAAAAGAGAGACACACAAAAAAGTTCCATGTGAAGATAAAGGAAAAGATTGGAGTGATGCATGAGCAAGCCAAGGCAGACCAAGGGTTGCCGGCCGTCACGAGGAGCCCGGAGGGAGGTGTGGAGCCGATGCTCCCTCACGGCCTCCAGAAGGAACCACCCTGCCAGCGCTTTGGCTTCAGACTTCTAGTCTCCAGAACTATTAGACAATCATGTTCTGCTGTTTCAAGCCACCCAGTTTGTGGTACTTTGTTATATCAGCCCTCAGAAATGAATTCATTTAGTATTTATTAACAAAAAAAATCATCTGAAGTATTTTAAGAAAACTTGTCAAATTTATATGGTTTCCAAGTGGTGCAATCTATTAGTATGACTTTTCAAGTTAGAAAACCTAAGCAGACAGACTTGAAGTCCAAGGCGGGCACTGGGAGTGAGGGAGAGAAAAATACCCAGTGCTTCTGGACCACATCTCGTTAGCAGGGGGAAATCATGAGTGTCTCCACTGAGATAATGGGACCAAAACTACTTAGGAGACTGGGAAATGCCATGGGGCTTTCAGAGCAAAATGTTGAGTGGTTGAAGAAAGACCTTGGGAGCTCAAGAGAAACCAGAGAGTCCTGGGGCTAATTTTTGCTGGTTTATTTTTCTCCCATTTGTTTATTCACTACAAGTCAGATTTTGGAGCAATTAGCGAAATATCATGCAAATATTCCCAGTGTGACTACACATGAATAACTTTAATTCTGCTGAACATTTGTCTTGTTACTACAAAATACATCTGCTATTTGCATTAACTTAATCTGTTAAGATATTGTGAACTAAACCACAGACTTCCAGAGACATTTAGGAAGCAACTTCCCATTTTTATTGGACACTTGTGAATAGCAAATTCTGCTTTCCTGAGCACACGACTCTGCCCTAGGAGCACCTCTTCTCCCAGCGCTGTTTCAGACAATAGACAAGGAAGCATAACAGAGCTTCATAGAAGGGTAGTACTGATAGAGCAGGAAGAATGCTTGTGGGTAACAGGAGCAAGCAGTGGAGTAAATAATCAGAGGAAATGTTGTAATACAAAGATATGCATTCTATGTACTTGAGAGAAGAACAGAAACAGATGGAACCCTTGGCATGTGCAAAGTACTATGTTATGTACTTCCCATGATTCCTATCATGTAGATACCATGACTGCCCTTACAGGGTAAATTTTAGGGAGCCAAATCATTGGTCCTGTATTACACAGAGGATAAGGAGCAGGCAGCATTAGTGTTTCATTCATTCAACAAATGTTTACTCAGCACCTACTACATGCCAGTCACTGTTCTAGTTACTGGGTATGAGGAGGAAAAGAAAGAAAAAAAAAGGCCACTACTCTTAGAGAGTTTAGTTCTAAGTGAAAGTCTCAGCCGTATAAAAGCTAACTAACAAATAAAGAAGATACTTTCAGGGTGACCTGAAACTTATAAACAAAGTGAGACTGTGTGATGTGATTTCATTAGGTAAGGTCACATAAGGCCTCTCTGAGGCAATAGCTGAGACTGGATTGCTGAGAAGATAGTGATGGAAAGAACATTCCAGGGAGCAAGACCCAATACCACCGGTCAGAACCAAAAGAAGTAAGAGATGCCACAGGAGGGCTTTAATCAAGCAGTAATGTGGCTCAGTACAGTTTTCAGAAGATTGCTTGGGCTGCTATTCAGGAATGAATTGTATAGAGCAAGAAACAGTTGCATCTGTCTGAAGGTGATTGGAAGTGTCCAGGTGATATCGAATGGTTGTAGGAGACTGTTCTCCTCCGCGGGGGTCCAGCCCCCAGTGGCAAACATTTACTTCGAAATAATTTCCTAAAATCCATGCTAAACCTTCCAAGGAAGGGTGTAACCGGTCCAACCACTTTTGCCCTTTTCATTTGCAAATATCCCTCTTCTGTGATGTGATTAGCAGCATTGGTTCCTTTGTTTTCTGTAAAAGGTAACCACCTACAGCAACCTGTGCATAGTAAATGAGGACCATCTTGTAATGTGCCGGAAAACCCAATAAAGGCTGGTCACAGCAAGGGCCACAGCTTTTACTCCCCTTGAAAGAAAAAGCATGCTGCCCCTTTTCCTCCACTAGACTCGGTAGTCCATGTGAATGTCTCATTTCATCCATAATGACGTGGACACGGCGGGCCGGTGTCTGCCTCAATGGTGCCTGAACCAGGGTGAAGGCGATGGAAATGGAGAGCAGTGGGCGGATCAGGGATACATTTGGAGGCAGAACTGCTAGAGCTTGCTGGTGGTTAAGATGGGAGAGGAGTGAAGTTAACAAAAGAATAAACAATGACTGTAATTTGTTTTTTGCCTCAGCAGTTGGTGAAGTATGGTCACATTTACTGAAATAAGGCAGGCTGGGAAAGAGTGAGTTTCAGATAAGAGAAATCGAGAGATCTCTTTTGGAGATACTAAGTTTTAAATCCCTATGAGGCATTCCAGTGACAGTGCTGTACTGGGGTGGAGACCCCTGGATCTGGAGGGAGGTTGCCTGGGTTCAAGTCTCACCTCTGCCATTGACCATCTGTCTCATCGTGAAACAGTCTCTTAAGCCATTTGTCAAATAAGGAAATTAATAGGGCTTCTTTCATTGAATTGTTGTGTAGGATATCAAGTGTAACAAACAAGTGTCTAAGTACTAAATTATGAATAAAATACATACCACTATTCAAGTGGATATGTCCAAGTTTTGATCCTGCGCTGATTAGGTATAAATCTCAAAAAAAGAATAAAACCTATTGCAGTTTAGGACTGATGGCACCTGATTTGACCCTTATCAGTGAGGTCCCTGCTGGTTTTCTACTTCCCAATTATTCTGTGGTGAAAGCCTCGGTAAACTTACCCCCAAAGAGCACGTCATTCCCTTGCTCTGAAACCTACACTGACTCCCTCCCCATAACATACAAAGTCCAAGCACCTTAACTTTGCACTTAATAAATGACCTCCATGATTTGACCGCAAACTCTATTTTTGACCTTTCTTCTCAGGTTTTTTTCCTTTGCCCATATTAGTTCTGTCATTGTAACTCAAATGTGGCACACACTTCCTGGAGGTTGGTGTCCACAAGAAGATCAACATGACATGGTGAGGAAAGCCAGCGCCACACCCGGCCCAGGAAGCTGGCACTGCCGAAGGCCCCTGCCGAGAAGACAGGGCCGCCTGCTCCTCCGAGCTCACTTGGGAATGTGAGCCCCCAGGCAGCACGTTGGGGAAGAGTCCTGCTCCCTAGCCTTGGGTTGCACCTGGAACTTCAGTGGGGCCCGGCCAGTGAGCGGGGGATCGGTGGCTCCATCGTGCTCAGGGTGGCTCCCCAGGCTTCAGAGAATTCAGCCATGACCAGGAGGATATGTTCACCTACTTCCTGTGTGCCTCTCCTCAAGGTCCCGTCTCCTCTGGTTTAACCCGGAGCAATAAACTTGGCT
This sequence comes from Carollia perspicillata, assembly GCA_004027735.1. NCBI lineage: Eukaryota > Metazoa > Chordata > Mammalia > Chiroptera > Phyllostomidae > Carollia > Carollia perspicillata. The sequence continues at coordinate 5,016 of PVKM010010698.1, read as the reverse complement.
TTGTCATTTGATGAAAACCACAAAATAACTTCTAATATCCTTACCATCGTTTATTAATTCATTTATTTTATAGACGCCTGCTATGTGTTGGCATGGTGCTAAAAGCTGGGATAACTAAGTAAAATTCATCTTTGTTGGCTCCGCTCTTGAGACATTCTCCATCTAAAGACAAAGACATAGGTAATCACACTTTATAAAGCAACATATTGTAACAGAAGTATTCTAGATGCAAGACGAGAAGCACCCACAGGAGGAAGTAGCCTAGGGATAAAGGCAACAGACTGCCCACTTGCGAGGCGGAATGGGAGAGGGACGAGGATGGGAGGAAGGGTGCCCCGGCAGAGGAATCAGCCCGCACTCTGCGGGGAGACACGAGGGTTATGGTTCCTTTGGGGGAATTACGGATCAGTTCTTCTGCCTTCATACCAATCTCTCACCCAGTCTTGTGATCTTTTCTTCACTTTTGCTGCCGCCACGCCAGTCTCACTGCAAGCCAAGGTCTCTGAAGTGCGCAGAGCGATGTTGTAACGCAACGCAGGAACTTGGAGGCTGGGCTAAAATGTGCTCTGAGGTTGGGCTCACCAGCAGATATCTGCGTGACCTGGGGCAGCAGAGTTCCTTCTTCTCTCTGACACTTGATTTCCTCATCTGGAAGCTGGGGATGTTAAGAGAGTCTAGGGTTCGTTGTGTTGGGGAACTTGAATGAAACAGGGCCCCTGAGTCACTGGGGTGTAACTGCTCCTTTCCGGTTCGGCACACTCCCAGGCGCAGCAGGCACCGGAGATGGAGTCGCACAAGGAATGCGTAGTTGAGTGCCCATGTCTGAGTTTCCGTCCTCAATCTATGGTTAAGGTTTCGATTTTACTTTATTAAATGACAATCTGTAGAGTTATAGTTTCCTGCTTTTTAAACCTTTTTAATTAAATTATTTTTTAACCTCTAAATTCTTATTCCTGGGACACGTCCACTTTGAAGTTTATTTCTTTCCTAGAGGAGAGCAATTTATCAGCTTTTAGAGGATGATAATTCAGCAGGGAGCTTGTTCAAGTCCATTTTGAGATATAGGTTCTTTTGAGGTCTCAACACAAGGAAGGCACATGTAAGGCCTTGTTAACAGGAGTGTTAATATTTCTATACGCCCCTCAGTCTCTTTCCCAGATTCTTTCCTCTCACATAACACTGGGATCTGTATCACATTTTCAGCTTCACCCCAAAGGTATTTGGTGGTAATTCACAAAACAAATAAGTCTGCTCCTTGGCCCCTCTTTCCCAATTAGTCTCCCAGTCTATCCAGGATCACTTTCCTGTTTTCCCCCAGCTCTGATTTCTCAGGGCAATGGCATGCGATTGAAACACAAGGCCTGTTCACCCGCAGCCAGTGTCTCTGACAGTCTCTTCCGGAGAGCGTGTCCCACTTCCCGGCGGCCTGTGCAAGGCATCCCAGAGGAGGACGCCTCTTCCTGCCTCCTGGCCACTGGGGAATGTCTCTGTAGAGTACCTACAGGTAAATGTCTCTGTAACATTTATCGTTTAATAAATGACTTAGGGTTTACCTTCATGGTACAATGTGGCAAATGTTAGTACATTTTACCCAGCTGGAGTGGTTGGTGGTTTCCACCCCAAACATACCAAACAAATGTATAAAAGTAGATCAGAGGGCTTGTGCAAATCCATAAGTGGAAATCAAAATTGACGTTTTAGAAACAATGTCTGATTTCAGGGGTTGATTTTTCTGGCTTTGGGAGTTGGAGTGTAGTAGGGGTTATAGAAAATGAATTCATAATGTGAATATCCATATATACACACATCAATTTAGCTCTGTGTGTGTTTCCTTTGTGATATTTTTGAATCATATAGTGACAGTTCCCTTAATTTATTTGTTTAGTGAGTGATGAAGTAGGCTATTTAGTTCTTCAATCAAATCAACTCTTGTTATGGGGGCTTTCTTTACCTTTGGAATTTGGGACATCTACTGCCTTTTTCTCTTTTCATCCCCCAAATGTCAGAAGAAAAAAATTAAGATCTCTCTAGTAGATTGCTTTCTCACAATTTGAGTCACAGTACATTTGCATAAAATCACTAGTCCCCAACCTCCCTTTTGATCTCCCTCCCCAGAAAGTCTTCTTTAGACGCCGTTTTGAAGTTGAATAACTGGAGAGAAGGACCCAGGGTGGCCTTTACTTTGAGATCAGGAGGTCGTCTGCTCGAGAAATAAAATGGCTCCCCACGGCATTCTGGGAATTGTGCTGCCTCCTTGTAAGAAGACGTGGGGAGGTGTGTATGTGTGCACGTGTGTGTGTGTGGGGTGCCTGAAATCTGCTCTGCTTCTTTCTTCTCAGAAAAGACAAGAAATACCACATCTTGGTTTTCCATGAGGCTGACAAGACTGATATTAATCCATGACTTTGAACTTTAAAATCAACAGATCGCCCCCTAAAAGAACTTACAACCACATGAAGAGACAGGTGTGCAGGATGAGAACATATTACAAGAACAAGCAGGACTCATGGCGTGGAATCCTAAAAGCAACTTTATTTTTGTCCTCACCTCTCCATTTAAACCTGCTCAATGAGGAAAAGGTTTTTATCCCATTGGGTAAAAATTCAGAGTTCTATGGCCTTTCTGCCTACTTGCAGATGATAAAAGTCTAATGTCCACTTTATAGAAAACAGATCCCCAGACACAATCTCAAATTAGAAGTTAGGGTGACCAGTTCGAATCAACTTTTCAATGTTCATGCAGTGGTAAGTCTTCCCCTGCCATCTCCAACCTGCCCACCTGCCCACTGTCTCCTTCTGTCTTCCTCATGTACCTCCTCCTCTTCCTCCTCCATCTGCCATCTCTGGGGTTGTAGAGAGAAGTCAGGGAAAGGGGAAAATCCTTTTGAAACTGGCCCTGTGGTAAACTGACTGACTGTGCTTTCCCTGGACTAGAAATCCCGGTGGGAGATTAAAGACAACTCTGTCTTCTACGGCAAGGTTCAGAGTCGTTCAGACATCACCTGCTGGGCATGCCACCTGCCCTTCTCATGACAGAAGTGCCGTTTCTTTCTTTGGCTTGCCCTCCTGATACCCAACTTTACTTAGTTCCACCCCCACCTCTACAGCTTCTTATAGCTGGAGCTCCTTATATCATCAAGTCAAGTCCTCTCTAGGACCCAGTTCTTGTTTAAAATGACTCTAGGCTAATTCCTTTGGAGACAAGATGAATATCTGTTCCCCAGGATTTACCACATTTGACCAGGCATCGGAGGGGAGTTGAGTCTGCTCACAGGCTCTTTTGACACTGCCATGTAACGAGCTCTCCAGTCCGTCCCCGATGCCCATTTTCCTTGGGCCTAGAGGGAAGCCCCCTGCCCCACCACCACGGGGATCAGTTTGAGACTGCAGAACAGCTGTTACCAAAATGCTCTTCCACAATCGAGCTCTCCTGATTCCTTTATACTCTCCTTGTGGGAGAGAAGTTTGTTGACTTGAGAAACATGTTCTTAGTTATTTCTTTTGGAGATCTGCATCTAGCGCCTGATGCTGGAGTATCATAGATACTGAATTTCTGTGTCTCATCTTAACTTTTATTTTAGCATCTTGCTACATGTGTTGTATAGATGATTAAGGTCACGAGAACTTAGGGCCTATCATCTATCTGTTGCACAGTGAGCAGTTGAGCGTTGAGAGAGGTAGAGGGTTGTAAGTGTTCTCTGCATGTGGGTGACGGTCTTAAGGAAGGCCTTAGGGGTTGCGGGCATAGTAGGCTGTCTCAAGGTAAAGAATGGAGAAACTTTGGACTGACAGAGAGGACAGAAAAGACTGCAGTTAAGCAGGTGTTGTACTAGCAAATCCACTAGAGGAGCTAGAGCAGAATGGCCTCCTATGGTAGACAGGATTCCAAGGTGATGCTCAGTGGCTCACACCATTGAATGATGCCCTCCATTTGAGTGTGGCTGGGACATGATGGTATGTCACTTCTGTGATTACGTTACATTATATGCCAAGGTAGAAGGAGTCTTTCAGATGTAATTAGGCTCCCTAATCAGCTGACCGTGAGTTAATTAAAAGGGAGATTATTCTGTGTGAGCTTGACCTAATTATGTAAGCCTTTGGAAGAGACAGACCTTCCTGCTAGCCTGGAAGAACCACACAGCTATATTGTGAACTAGCTGTGGGGAAGAGTGGCCTTCAGACGCTGAGGACCTCAGTCCCACAGCCACCAAACAGAGAATTCAGTCAACAACTTGGATGAGCTGGGAGGAGGTCCTCAGGCCTCAGATGAGACCACAGCCTTAGCCAACACTGTGTCTGCAGTTTTTGGAGTCCCTGAACAAAGGACTCGGGTATGCCATGCCTGGACTTCTAACCTCTGGAAATTGAAATAATAAATGGTGTTGTCTTAAGCTGCTAAGTTAGTGATAATTTGTTACATAGCACTAAAAAAATAAACACGGTTCCTTTTATTGGACAGTTTCACGTTGGAGCATGTTGAGAGAAGGGCACGAAAGCTAGTGAGAGACCTAATAAGGAGGGTTTAGGATGCTGGATATTTGATGGGAGTGTACCATTCAGCATTGACCTAGATACACTAGGTAAAAATACGTTTGGTTTCTCATGCTCCATGTTCTTTGCAGGTTGACTGGGGTGCTTCTCTGCATTATCCTGACCCCAGGCCCCAGGCTGACGCACCCCTCTTCTGTAGTGTTGCCAATGGTCTTGACAGAAGAGAGACGGGAGAATGCGATGAATTGTATGAAGCTGTTTACAGCTTCAGCCTGAAGGTGTCACTTTTTACTTTTACTCACATTTCATTGGCCAGAGTCAGTCACACGGTATATCTAACTTTAAGGATAAGAGGAACAAACCAGAACTGTTTTGTGAATTTCATTATTCATTGTGCAATATTAATTTCAGATTCTAAAACAAGAAAATGATTTGATGACAGCCTAGCTCCTAATTTACATCCAAGCGCCTTCCTTCTCATCCCATATTCCAAGGAAGTATGTAAGGGTTCACTGTAAGCACCTGA